>JAQJVL010001957.1:40000-132623 GCA_035578905.1 Stictocephala bisonia | reverse complement strand
ATATTAAAAATCTATATTGATATTTTACATGGAATTTTGTCTTTGCCATACTAAATGCATGACCTACGTTACATTTCACGGAGTGATTTATTCGTAGAAATTGTATTATTTATTTTTGAACTGTATGCTGCTACGTGCATTATTTATCATGAAAAAACATAACTTCATCAGTTTTAAACACTGTTATAGATTAATATACCAGTGATAGAATGTATATATTTATTTGGCAGTATAGTAAAAACATTTATTGTTATTAAACATTTAACATTAGGCAAATTTACTACTTTTAGGATAACCTGAATTTAAAATTGTAAAATTTAGTAATGACTTGAAATCTCACTCACAAATATTATGTTGAATAATTTGGAATGTGGTAGACATAATTGTTTTTAAATATAATCCTTTCATTATCTACTATATAATCAATTCTTCTCATCCATCAATACAAAACCATTGATAGACTTAACCAAAAGTATCCTTTTTGTTGATTTTTGATTTGTTAATATTTTGATAAATTGTATACGATATAGTTATTTTAACTTATAATCTATACAGCTCTTATGTTATATCACAGGAAATAAAATATTTCATACATTAGTTTACTTAAGTGTTTATTATTTTTCTTCATTTGTATTTTTACTGTTGTATAACGACTGAACAGTTTTTATGCTAATAATTTTTAAGAAACAAAAGTTTTTAGAACTTGTGAAATATGCAATGCACCAACAATATGACTCAGGGAAATATATATGCAGTTTGGACACACTTCCTGAATACGGAAAAATATATGAACTCATTGAAGTATGTGTTATATTCAATTATACATTTAAACTCTTCACACATTAACAACATATGTTCAAATATCCAGTTGTTATTATACGAAATTTTGATTAAAGATTACCGATATTCTTCAAATACTACTAGTAATACAAGGCTTTAATCATTTATAAATGTGATGTTATTGATTATTTTGACAATACGTTTTATACGCTTAAAATTATTACTATGCAAGAACCGTTAAAAATTATAAACTAATGAAAATAATAAATAATTTGGTAGAGCCGTTAGCCGATTGGACTAAGAAGTCAGGAATTGGCCCCTGATTTAGAGACAGCACATATGTGAGTGCTGCCTTGACTAGAAGATTGTGTTAATAGCATAAACATTGTACTGTACTAGTTCGCCCCCTTACTCTGTCTGAATAAGTTCCTCAAACAGATCAACAGTCTATGGTGTAGCCTTATTAGCTACTATTTATTTTTGATATGTTGAACAACTTAAATGAGAGATTAAAATAAAACTTCTTCAATGATAAAAATTTTTCTTTATTTTTCTTCTAATAAATTACTTCAAAGCATTAAACTGGTATCTTCTAAAAATAATAAAAAAAAAACGAAAATAAAAAAATCTCTTCTTTTATTGACTCAAATGGAACATAAATAAAAACAACTCTTCCAAAATAATAAATTAAATATCTTCAGACCAGAACCTTTTTTATTAATTTAACTTTTTTTTTCAATAAATTTTCTTTAAAACTATTAAATCAAAAAAATTTCAAAATTCAAAATTGTAATAAATTGCTTTAAATTCTTTAAATTGAAATTGCCTTAAAATTTCAAATTGCTTTAAAATTGCCTTTAATTGAAAATTTCAAAATTGCCTCCGGGAGATCTGGAACCAAAAGCTTAGTGACTTGAAACATTTTTCTTTTTACTTACAAAATATAAAAGCAAAACCAAGAAAATCAAAACACTCTAAGACTTTGTCACTTGAAGAGTGACTTCAAACCAGAAACAAGTTTAACCACGCATGCTTGGTGGATCTTACCCTATCTACTGAAACCCTACAGAAAAAACCTAACTAAAGAAAACTTGTAAAAATTACTTACGTAGCTGTCCTGGAGGTTTAAATCCCAAACGTGACCACAACAAAGCTCGACCGGCATACACTCTCTCACTCACTTGCGAACAAGAAAAATTGCCGTACTGGAAAGAACACCGAATACGGTTAAAAGCACCGGGTAGAACAAACGTGGTCACTCAACGAAAGAAATCTTCAAACTCACCGAACGCTCGCAACCCTTCCACCAACGGACTTACCCCCTCTTAACTCAAGAAGCTAAATCAACCAATTAGAACCCTCTAAACCAGGACAACTGAACAGGTGAGGCTCACCAAACATGTTGACTTCAGAAAACATGTCGCATGAGATTGACAGAAAATTAACAAACGTGAATATACTGGTTATTTAGCTAATTTAAATAGGAAAAACTACTTTTTTATTTGAAAGGGGAAGAATCTGAATTTTTCTCAAAACTTGGAGAATTTATATTGAAAACTTTTGGTAAACAAACCAAACTCCTAATTGTCTCAGTTCTTACAATATTTATCAAAATACATCTTCTCAGAATTGATAGTCAGAGAATTGACAGAATTGATAGAATAGAATTGACAGAATGGATAGTAAGGGTATAAAGGAGATCGGACACTTCTTTTAGACAAAATAAACGCTTCCACTACTGTAAAGTGTTAGAGCTTATGTCAGTAATACACGCGATTGCACATATAATAGTGTCGTATTTTATGTATGTATATAATACAAGTGTTTCTATCGGGTGGTTGGAGAACTCATGTTTTATGTATATGTATGAGCCAGTCCTAACCAAACACGTGTGGCTTGAGGTATGCCACAACCCATGGAAATACGGTGTCAACAATACATGTCCGTTATTTTTTTTTTTCAATCGATAAATATAACTTTAAAGGAATATTTTGTATCCATACGCGATTCCTCTTGCCTTCAGGGAAACATACTTCTCCATCCAGTAGTATTAGTAAATGTTGCTTGTATTCAAACTTTATCTAATTATATGAATTACACTCTATGAGATAATCCTATAGCCAGAAAGGCACTATATTAACTCTTGAAACTATAACAATGTTATTTAATAGTTAAACAAATTTTCTCCAGTTAGTAAATTATTGTATTTACAGTCACTTTTCACAAATATAAGAATAAAAACAATATATATTAGATCTCAACTGCATCAAAATTAAATAGGAGAAAATTAATTTAAAATTTGCTAAATGGTTTAAGTAATTATTTTGATCTTTTTCCAAGCATAATGTTTTATTTTCTTAATATAAAGAGTAAATTAGTTTTGTTTATACTATTATATGTCATATTTATGAGACATAGAACACCCCCATATAAATATTATTTATATACTATAAAACATTCTTGGGATAAATGGGAAGAAATACTAAGAAAACGTCAATGAATACTAACATTTACGTAAATAAATATGCATGAGCATGTACATAAAATATAAGTGCATTTTTTAGTACTAAAGATAAATCTGTTTAGATAAATAGAATATATATCAAGTTTTAAAGTGGCTGGTTTCAAAATTAAATAAAAAAAAAGCAGATATTTATAGTATGGGTAAATATGAGACGTGAATGAGAATAGGGAGTGTAGTCGTTGTTACTAACTCGGGTCAACTCTTACTTTGATAGTGCCATTTTGCAAACAGCCCAATAGCCACGGAAAATAAGGGACCAAAAAATTTGAGTGGAATCTAAACCACGTAGTATTGGTCTAGTTTTCAACTAACTGACAAGCCTAATACTTAATTATCGTGCCAACACAACATCCAGACCTTGACTACCACCCTACTTTAACACTCCACACTTCTAAGTAATGTCCACATCGATGGCACGTATTAAGCGGACGCCATGCTCGTATTAAAAGGACTACGTATAAAACCCATCACCTACAATAATTATCTACCTATCACACTACTTTTTCCCCAAGTAGCTGGATTACAACACTGCACCACTAATGCCGACATACATGTCGAATTATTAACTATCACTAATTTATTTCAATTACTTCAATTTAAAATAAATGAACACTTAAATTAATAATATTTCCAATAGAGACACAATTTTTAAGCTCTCCTTACATTACTATTACCTTACATTGCTTTCACTTACAATGAGATATATCACTATCACAACAATACTTGACTTTACTCCATTTATCTCCTTACTATTTTCGACATCTCACATTATTGATAGTGGTTGTTACGGCACCTTACATTGCTTTCACTTACAATGAGATAAATCACTCTCACAATAATACTTGACTTTACTCCATTTATCTCCTTATTGCTGTGTTCGACATCTCACATTATTGTTAGTGGTTGTTACGGTACCTTACATTGCTTTCGCTTACTATGAGCTAAATCACTCTCACAATAATACTTGACTTTACTCCATTTATCTCCTTGTTGCTGTGTTCGACATCTCACATTATTGATAGTGGTTGTGAACTTACATTTTACTCACTGACAACTTCATAAATCACCCTCATAACTATACTTGACTTTACTCCATTTATCTCCTTGTTGCTGTGTTCGTCATATCCATTGTTGTTGTGGTTGTTAACTTACATTTCACTCACTGACAACTTAATAAATCACTCTCACAACAATACTTGACTTTATTCTATTTATCTCGTTGTTGCTGTCCTCAACAGCTCACATTATTAATAATGGTTGTACCTTACAATACAAAATATAATATATCAATATCCTTAGCAATTATGCGTAAGTTCAAATACCATTGTAAAATAATTATAGCAACTTTTAGTTAAAATTTTGATAGTTAAGCAAAACAAATAAAATTATTTGATTTAGTACTGGTTTTAGGTTACGTCATGTATGGAGATTTGGGAGTGTATGTTATATGTATCTGACACATCCTCAAAATATGTTTTGAAACTATTAGATATTTAAAAATTACTCTAAAATGTAATATTTATTTTACCAGCATTCTGATAAGACAAAGATAATAAGACAATTCAAGACAGACTCCTAACGAAATAGAACATGGATAGACAATTATTTATTAATTGCAATATTTATTATTTGTCCTGTCTATTGGGCTATTAATAAATAGTCCTTTCTGAGCTAAGTTGAACTCAGATAGTAACAATGACTACACTCGTTCATCTACACTCATCACACTCATTCACACCTCATATTCGCCCATATCTCTACGATCGGCGTCTTGGAGATGAATAATAATGAATTTACCCAAAGCAATTATATTGAAGTCTGTATCCTTGGTAACGATACTAAGATCTCGCTTCATCTTACAACTTCCACAACTTATCTTTTATTGTGTGTTTGCCATTCAATGGGTGTATAGACACTAGTGATTTTTCAAAGTAACAATATCGTAATGTTTTATGACAGAAACAAACAAACACTTTCCTGAGTAATTCCCTTTGGGGGAATGTTTCATTTTCATTTTATTACGGAGAGTAATTACTTTATTAAGAGCAGGAATCATTTAGATTTAACCTTTAAATAACCACTTCATGTAACTCATTTTTTAAAATAATATTGTACGAGAAATACTAACTTTTTAACACATGGTTACGTAAAAAAATCATTCATAATAAATACACTACAAATTATACTTTGAAACGATTAAAAAATAAATGTTATTCTTAATCAATTTATTTCTCGACAATCTTTTAAAACGAATTTATGAATGAATGTGTTGTATTTAGAATAATGCGTTTTGTAGTTAATTCCTCATGGAAATTATAATTTATATAAAGAAAACAATATTTGATTTCTTTGTCATGCATTAAATTTGTAATGATACTACAATTCCTCATTTGTTCACATATATAAACACCAAAACTAGCACAGTTAGCTTAAAACATGTATGATACATATATGACATGGTAGTACATGAAATACACGTAGAATCATGCTATACCCAAGCTTTTGTTAAACTGCTCCTGTTTACTTTTGAAAATATATTTAATATTTTCGTTCTATATTCGAACTAATGTAGAATAATTTGAGTTTATAATAAAACCTAATATATAAAACTTAGTATCATAAAAAATAAACAGGTTATTAATTTAGGTTTACGTAAATGCCATTGATGATATAAAACCATTGACTGTCTGTTTTACATAGTATGATTTTACGTTTAGATGCAATAATAATAACTTGTAACGAGCAACAAATATTTATGTGTTTTAAATGCCAAAAAAGGAATAACAAAAAATTAAATACCATTATGGTATGTTTTGTTTACTTAAATTCGATGCACAAACGTTATTAATATCATTATACATCTAGTAACAGAATGAATAACTGAGATAGGGGTTTCCTATTAAAATGTAATTATTTCGACGTAAATTTGTCAAAAGAATGTATTTAAATAGCATTGCAGTTATCACAATATTATATACATTTATTTTGAATAATTCTTTATACTGTACATCCATTATACCATAACAGGAGGAGCGCCGTTACATCTCATGGCTAGGCAATATGGGTGCAGTATCTAAATTGCATCGCCCAGTGACAGGCGTTCATTTCTCAACTGAATACTAGCAATGGCAGTGATACTAGCATTGATGACTGATGAACCTCTCACCCACCTATACACGTACGGTAATGAAGGCCCTTCCACCCACCCTTCACATACAGTGGTAAAGGGTATTCTTTTTCAAACCATAATGGTATTTAATGTGTTGTGTTATAGAGTAATTGATTTATTTAACATTGTGAACTTTACTTAATCCAACAGTTACCGCCCAAATATAGGGGTATACAACAAAATAACTATAAAATAACACAGTGTAATATCTGTACGTTGATAAAACCAACATAAAAGCTTTATAAGAAAGCAGTAGTAAACTGGATTTCAGTTTCACTAGGCAAAGGTTGGTAGATGTCGACCTATATAAACCTGCGCAGACATGCTAGGGAAGTACGAGTAGTATGACCATAGATTGGAAAATTATCTTTTAATCACATGTATTTCTAAGATTTGTTATGTAGTAAGTGTAACAATTATCGTTCACCATATACAAGGACACCCAAATATGAAATAATAGAATATTGTGTTCACTCTAATTTTTTTATTTACGTACTTACTTCTAATTTTCGGAGTAAAAACTTAATTAAACATTAATAAATTGGATGGAAATTATATAAATTTCAATAAATGAAATATTTATTAAAATTGTATTTAATTTTCAAAACTTTTACCCTAGGTATTTGGTTCAATGAAAGTACGTGATTAAAACTTTTAAATGTGTATCTAATATGAAATTACAATACATTTTAGTATGCTTAAACAACTAAATAACTGGTCTTGGGCTGAACAGTAATTGATTAAAAATGACTTTAACGCCTAATTTATTTTATTTTTATTTACCTATTTAGTCGCAAGACACCGATCTTTACGTTTGATATTAAGTGTTCATGTTGAGTGGTTGGTAAACATTCAGATGTTGTGTAAGAAGAGAAAATGAGTGTTTTAGGCTTGTTAACTAGTTGAAATCAGACCAATACTACTTGTTTCGACTTCCACGTAAATCATTTGGTTCTCTCCAGGCACAGGCCTTGCTATTGGGCTATTAATAAATGGCTGTTTATGAGAAAAAGTCGACCTTAGCTGGTAACGATGAATACACTCGTATATCTATAATTATCACATCATACCCACTTGCCCCTTCTATTAGCCCATTTTTCTTCAATCGCCCTCTTAAAGAATAATGAAATAATGATTCGTCAAAATACGGGAATGCGAATGAGTGTATATGAGTGAATTTATTCATTGTAACAAACTAAAGACGAATATTCTTTAGAAAGTGTAATTAATTAGTAGCACAATAACATATTAACAGCTGGTGGTTATCAGCTGATCCCTTTAAAAAAATTATCATTACTCTGATTAGGATCGAACTGAAAACCATTAGCCTATAGTCATTTCTATCTAAACAACTTATAAATATTACTAAAAAAGATAAAGATCGTTTTATTTTACCAGGCGAAGTTAGGGCTAAGAAAACCTCTCAAGCACTTAACCTGGCGACGGCTTAACGGCTTAACGGTGAGGTAATGGGTAGGCGGGCTGCGTGCAAGGACGGGATCGCTCAGACGGTCACCATCCAAGGACAACCATGCTTGATGTTGCTTGGCTCCGTTGTCTTGCGATAGCATCAGAACCTACCGGTTAGGGCCACTTCAATATTGTGTGAACTAAATTTTAAATGACAATTTAAAATTCAAATTGTTAATATTACGTTATGATAACACGTGGTAACATCACTAGTTAACTCCGTGGAGTAACTGACCCTCAAAAGGGTTGTTATGTACTAAAACTCGGTCAAGTCACAAACTCGTTTTGGACCCAAGCCAGTACCCATGGTGGTGCTCCGTGTAGTTTAGTTTACCCATTATTATGATAGCCTATTCATGGTTTTTATGCTCATCATTACCCTTTTAATGGACCATTGATCATTTGGTAAAGGACATTCGTTCAATTAAACTCATTACTATCGTTTACAACTTATATTCTATAATATGTAAGCTAAAATACATACGCAAGTAATTCTTTTAGCTGGACAGATGAGATTTTCATTGGTAAAGAACGGTTTCATAATTAGTTGATCATGTCATGGAATATTATAAACGAGGGATGAATAAGTTCACTTCAAACAACTCTTTAATATATTACTGATTTTATTGTGGTTGTAACTGAAAAATATCTCTAAGCAATTTATTCACTATATGATATTGTGAATAATACCGTAATACGCTAATTTATTCATGATCACTACCTTAGTATGAATCAAATCAAGTTTATTTTGGCTTGCAATATTAAAATTGAATTAAATTATGCCACATAACGCATAATGTTGTTACAGCCACAAATTCACTAATATTAAAAAAATATGTGTCATTTATTGATAGTTACAGTATTTTAAGAGTATGTTCTTAAAGTGCATGTGGCCAGATCAAGGAGTAAAAGTACTCTGGATGTTACTTTCCAATTTATCATATCCATTTTCTCCAACAGCAGCAGGCCATGGAATAACTAGATTATAATCGATTAGATACAACGTCGCTAATGAGTTTAGTCCTATTGAAGATTGTAATTGAGTGCTAAAAGATATTTGATATATAGTTCGAAGAAGATATTATTGATTCTGTGTAGACTCCAACAATGTGAACCAAGTTGATACAACATTTTCAAAATAGCTTTTGTCTTGAGTTTGACGAGCAATTGCATACTTATTATTTTTCTAGCTCAATAAGTTTTATTGATATAATAATAACATTCAAGTAAAATCATTTAATTAGCATTTATGTGAATTTATAGATGAAACTGTGATCAAATACTTTTTTTAACTTGTACAAAGGAGTACGATATCATTCTACTATGCTGCGCACGATTTAAATAATTGAATGAAATTTATATTTTCAATATACTAAGGTAAGTATGAATTGGCTCACGTTTACAGGTGTGGCACGAAATAAAATTGAATTCATTATTTACTGAATCACAATGGCTTCAAGGAATAAAATATGCAAACATAAATACTTGCAAACCTCTCACATATGTCTTGTGAGAATCTGTAGTGCCAGTGAATATAGATGTACCTTATGAAGCACAATGTTAAATATTCAACACTCTCAACATGACAAGAGGAGTTCTTGTCCTTGACATTCAACATGGAAAATATATGTAACATCTCTGAATGCAATTAATTTATTGTTATAACGTTCACTGCTCATTGTACACTGTACGGAGTTGTGAGTGTTCCACATTTGTATACCAACAAGCTCTGGGGAGTGTACGAAAAATGCCATTTGAATACTATATTATAACTATATCTAGTATATTACTTAGTATATAACATTTTTTAATATACTCCTAATTTTTCTGTGCAAACTCTAGAATAAATAGTCTTTAAACCTTATGAATATTAGAAACTATATTCTTTAGATCAAACCCTCCTATGCCCAAACATATGGTCATATGGTTCATTTGAAATGAAACTTTTATCTGTAATTATGTTTTTAATTATTATAGTACTTTTATTTTAGAGATTTAAACAAAACTGTCACTTTGACAAAAACAAATTAAGTTAATATGTAATTGATTTCAATTAATATATTACAATTGCAGTGGTAAATGTTCAGTACTTGTAAAGTATCCACCATCCACCATATTTGAAGTACCAAACAAATCGTGTTATAATCAAGTGAATTAAAATTTTATACAGAACATTTTATAGAAATGTGTTTGAACTATATAAAAATCACGAAATAAAATTTCGTAATAACTAAATCAGAACTATAAAATTAGAAAATTCATATTTAAGTAGTTGAAATCCGCCCAATTTTTCTCCTTGCTAATAGGAATTTAAAATTCATTTTATCATGACAATAACACAAACAAAGGTAAAATCTATAGTAATACTAGACATATGTATCATTCAAGGTATTTCCATTGGGTGGTTATGTAGCCTAATGTTTATGTACGAAAGTCTCTAAACCTCAAGAACACGTGTCGGCTGAAGTATGACAACCGAAGGAAATGAGGTGTCAGTAATAAATCTCCAGGTATTTACATTATGTGGTTATGTAGCCCACGTTTTATGTACGAACGTGTTTAAAGTAACTAATCAATTTAATAACATTGTCAACAATATAATATATTTTCTTTTATGCTATCATAAGAACAAAATTATTTTTGATGTATATTTATTCATATAATATACATGTACTGCTAATATTGCATGATTGTACTAATTTAGTCTTAACAAGAACTGAACAAGAAATATGTTCACAATGGTATTTCCTAAGTAAGGGTATCTGTTGTTGCTGCAACCATAAAACATAACGATATTGGTACCATAAAACATCATTAGTGTCTATATACCCATTGAATGGCAAACACCCAATAAAATATAAACGGCAGAAGATGAAAGCCGAGAACTTAGTCCCGTTACCATGGATACAGGCTTTAATAAAATTGCCTTGTGTCGAACCATGCTGTATCTCGTTTCAAGAGTCTGGCTAATTCAGTTTCGGTGTCTTGTCTCCTTTAATGTGTGATTAAAAAAAGGGAGTTAAGGGTTTTCTCCTTTTAGACGACTAACTAATGGGTGAATAATAATTAATTGGGCTATCATTTTTTTAAAGAAGCTTTTTACCGGCGAACATATTCATTATTCATTTCTAAGACGCCGATCATAGAGATATGGGCGAATATGAGGGGTGAATGAGTATGATGAGTGTAGTCATTGTTACTATCTGAGTTCGACTTGGCTCAGAAAGGACTATTTATTAATAACCCTAAAGCCAGGGCTATTATAGGACCTTCAGCTGTACGTGGAATCCGATCCACTAGGTGTTGGTATGATTTTTAGCTAACTGACAAGTCTGACAGCCAGTTCTCTTCTCTACACAACATCTGAACCTTGACTACCATTCAAAATGGCACACTCCAGACCTCTCTAGTAGTATCCACATCGATGGCAACCATTGAGCGAACGCCATGTGGGTATTAAGAGAACTGAGCATGGAACCTATCTCCCAATTACTATGTTCCCAGGTAGCCCCAGTGTTACAGCACTGTGCCATCAGTGCCGAATTATAAAAACTATTTTAGAATATTTTTAAATTGATTTGCTAAATTACATAGTTTGAACACGTAAATCAATACAGATTTGAATGTTAAATTTGGATTATTTAAAGTAAAAAAAAAAATATATATATATAATGGAAAGTTAAGTATGTCTTGAAGTGAAAATACCATTTCAAAGGATACAACAACCCTGGATAGATTTATTGTTTACATCGTTTTGGTAAAAGTACACTTTTTAAATAAATATCATCATATTATAAATAAATCAGTTTGTTAAATTTTATCTACTCTAAAGTATTAATTTTTACATAGCTCTTCATAAGAATACAGTTTTAAAGAACAATTTTACATTAAAATTATAGTAAAATAGCTGTTGTTCGGCTTGTAGTTTAAACATCAGATAAGATATGTGAAATTTATCTTGTAATGTAGTCACAAAACGAACCTTGTCACTGCAGTTATTGTGGTATTAATAAAAAAAATCTACAAATATTTTTCATTTGTTCAAAACCTCTAATTTATTTTCATATTGGCGGCATGGCGGGACATGGTTAAATATGGCAAGAAACCCGATATTTCACTGATTCAGAGTCACCTACAGTAATATATCTATACTATATATACTCTATATATGTGATATATTCTTTGTTAGAAATCACCCACCACAGAAACAGTGGTATTTATATTATTTTAGGGTGTATTCTGACAAACAGTTTATCAGCACAGTCGGTTTATACGACACGCTTATTATATACAACATGTTTGGATGTAAGAAACTCCAAACTAACGGACTGCAATGTTTTACGTGCACCAAAGCAACATATAAGACCACTGACAAAGCAGTGGTAAAGAGGGATTTAGTGGGAAACTTGCTACAGAGGTTTTACCTTTGTCGACAGCGAGTTGGACAACCTAGCCCCACAGTTAAGTATGACGAACGACAAGTGGCAAAATTATTTGTTGTAAACTTGTATGACGTACTAAAATTGTAATAAGAGGATATTTTTATTCCTAATTGTACAAAAAAACAGACGTACACTATCTTAAATGTTTATTTTTGATTATCTTTAATACAATTCCAAATCAAAGTAGTATTTATAATGTCAATAGATTTATGCTTATAAAATAATTGATAATATTTCTAAACGAATTAATTCAATAGTGAAGGATTTTACTTATTTATAAAAAAAATGCATAAATCTGAAATTTTTAAAACTTAAAAATAATGGAAGGGTTGATGTGCACACAATAATATTGGGTGAATATAAAGTAATTTGTTACAATATCTTGTACCACTAAAACATATTCTTAAAAATTATGTTAACGTTCTTGTGAACAGTAATGTTGTTTTACACCGAAGCCTCAGTCCGTAGTAGTCACATTGTTCGTCATGTTTCTGATACCTAACTTAATACTTCATACTGAACTTGGCTTTAATTTGATTTTATAATACTTATTGGATTTATTATAAATGAATCCAGTAATTTAAAATAATTACAGAACTTCACACTTTTACCCATATTTACCCATATTTTTTCAGTATATCAGATAAATAACAGTATAAGAATCTTGCTAGGATTGCTTTTTTCACCTTGTCAACTAGAAATTATTTATTCCTAACCTACACAAAAACAATCAACATACATGATCAACATACCCACCCGCCCTCCCATAAACGTACAGTGTTACTGACCCACCCGCCCTCCCATATAGTACAGTGGTACTGACCCACTCGCCCACCGTACACATACAGTGGTATCCATTATAATAATAGTAAATATATAGTATAATAATAGTAATAATAATAGAAAACAATAATAAATAATAGCAAGTAATATTAACATTGCTTACTAAAATAATGATTATGATATCTTAAGCATAATGTATTATTCGTAGACACAAAATTTATATAAATTCCTGAAATCTGATTATAACACATTTTAAATTTCAACTTATAATATTTTTGTTAAATTTGGATTTTAATTAAAAAAGTTAGTTTAATTTCATTACAAGATTTTGTTTTATAAATCAAACTTGGCTTAAAAATTTCATTTCATGCCTGAACTGTTGTGATCATTTTGCGCAGTGAATAGTGAATCTTTCAATTGAATAAAGCATTAAAACTTTATTCGTACCAAATTAGAGTGGGAATAAAATAATAATGCATCAATTATGACTTTGTGCAACACATTTGAAATCAGATTTTACGACATATGTGTTGTTTGAAAGATATACAGTATGATAAACTCCTGGCGTTTTTATGTAACGACTATGTCTCACAAGTTCATGAATTCTTATTTGAACTCCTGTAATAAAAACTTAATTTTATAAGTGTAATGAGAATTCGGCATAGACTAAAAATTTATCGTTATTTCTTATTTAAAATCGCTGTATCATGTGTAAACTAGAGTGCAACCTCCAGTTTCAGCATTACAATAATAAGTTTAGAAATTCCTTGATAAAATAACGATTTCCCCTCCAATCTTCAAATATTTATAACTAAACACAACTGTTAAAGTGATATGATTATTCACCAAAATTCAGAATCAGTTTAAGAGTTCGTGAAAAATACAATTAATGCAGTTTTACATATTCCGAAATGAAAACATAATTTGTAAATATTTCAAAATGTTTATAATTATTTTCTGTCATTGCTCTTGTAATATCATGAAACATTTTTTCATGTATGAACAAAAACTGTACAATTTAGAAATACACATAAATTGACAAGAGGGGATTTAATATCAGTCCCGACCAAACGACAATGGGAGACGGATACAAAATGCAACACTTTGTAGAAGTCTTTGTTAACTTGTTAAAATCCTATTTGTTAACCAGTCTTGTTGGGACTGTAATCTGATAATGATAGTTTTATAGTGTGTGATAATACTAATATATGAGATACATGATTTCAAATTCAGATGTTATTTCTTGATTAGTTGAGGTGTTTTATATTATAGAAACAGAATGATTTAAATTTGTTTTTTGTGATCTGAGTCAATGATATTATACATAAAGTGAAAGGTTTTATGGATTATTAATGGTGCCATGGAGAGAAATACCATTTGAAGAAGAAAAATAACATACAAACACAAACTTATTAAATGTGAGGTTAGTTTAGGCTAGAAACCCAGCTAAACAACCTCTATAGAAAATTGTTAGAGCTTTGCGGTCGATAATCAAAAATACTCCTTAATTATTCAGTGGTATTATTCTATTATTAAAACCGTAGAATAAAAATATAAATTCCTATATTAAAATATATAGTTTCTTCATGTGTACTTACGTATTTTACTGTATCACAAAGGTAGCTAAACAATAAAAAATACTTGTAAGTTATATTAATAAACTTTATTCATAAGTAAGGGCAAAAGGTAAAATTACACGCTTTAAAACTAGAAATCTGTCTCAAACAACACTTTAATAAAACAAATTTAAATAAAAATATTAAGTGATCTATTGCTGGTAAATAGTAGTTTTTTTAAGTTCCCTGATAATGTATAAATAATGTGGACTACATATTGAGGACCTGTGTCCACTTAAAGACTTTTATCTTATCATTTATATTACATTGTCAATTTATTTAGTACAACACTTTACGGAAGCACTGGAAACAATGTGTTTTAGCCACCAATGTAATTTAACTAAATAACTGTTTTTTAAATTGCTCTCCAAGCTTAACTTTTTAAAGAGATTGATATATGTTTAGTGTACATTTTAAATTAGTTGATGTACGAGCATTTGTCTTTGTTTTAAACATACTTTATTGAGTGAAGTTACAACATATGAATTGTAATCATTTTATGTCTATTTGTAAATAAATTACTCAAAGTTATATTTAAGATATTTATTATATAAAAGTAATACGATATTATTTATTGTATTACTTTCATTCTGAAAACCATTACAGTTTTGTTTTGGAACACAAACTTCATTTGCAGGATTTTCAATGGAATTGTATACAACGTCTACATTCGAAAAATTTTGTGCACTTATGTTGCAAGAAGGCCGTGCTTAAATGCATTTTTAAATAACTCATCAACATTATTTATCACGGATTCTCTAGTGATGATTCTCTACTCTACTGATAAATTAACCCTTACTCCAGGTGCTGATATGATATATTAAATGATTGCTTATTTACGTTCTTTTTTTAGTTGATTAGTTATAATCTTCCGGACAGACAAAAAATATATAATCCGTGTGTGGGAGAGTTTTTGTTATGCTTTAAAATAAACATTTATATATGAACAAATGGAATATTACACTTATTTTGTTAATTGGAAAAATTCACTTTTAATCAATTATTAATATTTTTTATTGGCGTAATTTTTTTGTGCTACGCATTAACATAGAGACAATTGATTTAATGCATACAAATTACATTAGCAAAATGTGGACTGACAGATGGAAGCCGGGAAGGGGAGTTAATTGTTATGCATTAAAATGCCTTTCCTAACACAATGGGTTTCGTATCCAATTATATAAATGTAGGTTCGTTTGAGCCCTAAATGATATCGTCCAACTAATTGTAACTAATTGATTGTAATTATGCTTTGATACACTTAGTAAGTGTTCAATTTTTTAAATTTATTTTATAATTATATAAGTTTTATCGATTATATACAAATCATTTCATTCAAATTATTTATTAAGTATACGATTTTCATGTAACATGTTTCATCATTGTAAGTTGAACTATTGTAAGAACAATTTTGTTATTATATAGTGAAAGAATGTATCAATAAAATTCAACTTTACTATTTTTACATACAGTGCTGCATAGTTGTTTTTATCGAAATTTGTAATTCAATACAAAAAAATACAAAACCTAATAAATCCAAAGTAAGTGTGTTTACTTTACAAATATAAGTACTTTTCTTTCAACTGTCTTTCATAATTACTAAGTAACTGCGCTGAAACATTATGGGAATGATAAACTTTGAGAATAAAAATAACGAAAATAAAAATTATAAGAATTAAAATAAGGAAATAAAATTATTTGATTGATTGTTTAATTATTTAAAATTTTATAATTTTTCATTCTCGTTATTTTTATTCTCAACGTTTATTATTCCCTTAATTGTTCAGCGTAGTTAAGAAAGATAGTTGAAATTTAATTTAGTTAATAATTTGTAATGAAAAATTATGCATAGCCCTTTTAGAATGAAGTGTTACTTTTAAATTTAACGTTACATACAAAAAGTATTTATATTAAAAGTAATAACTTGAGATAAATATTTCTAAGCCTTGTTCGGAAAAATGTGTGAATGGAAAACTAAAACATTTCTCTGGCCAACATATCATTGCATCCAAATAGTTGTGTAACCACACGTGAACTATGTAACTTTTGACTTTGAACAGCTTCTGAAGTATAAAGTTCCCAGAAGTTTCCCACTTGTAATAACGTCATGATAGTTTTACTAACTTCGTTGTAAACACCGAAGTAACACAATACATTCCAAAATAAAAACGATGCCATTTTCAGCTTTAAGAATTAAAAAAAATCATATTTGAAGCCCAGTAATTGGTTTTACCTAAGAAAATTAAATAATACTGTTTGAAATATTATAATTTTCCAAAATTTTGTATCTAAATGATAAATAAATCTATAAATTAATGTTCACCAAATATTAGTTTAGTTACAGCCGAACATTTTATGATTTTAACGAATTTGACCCAACTTGTACGTAACCTACAAGGACTCCAATATATAAACAGGTTTTTATAGTCCTTAACGTATTTTTTCTCAAGTTCTTCTAGTTTTAAAATACAATATTTTATCTCTTCCTTCACACATTTTATTAAGTCAGAATTTTAAAGTCGTTAAGATCAACTTTACCTGAAAATTAAATGTGTTCGTTTTTTTACTACGTAAACAATATAAAAGCATGTTAGTAAAAAATGTATTTAAGCTGGACATGATTAGAAATGTATTAACTATGTAACGAATACTAACTATATTAATTTATAATTACTTTTATTATTAATCCCCAGTAAAAAAAAGTAAAAATTACCTCACTTATACATTTACTTACTACACAATGACGAGATAATACTGTTATAAATATTACTACTCAATTGAAGACTCCGAATTGGGCTGCAACAGTCTCGTACTTGACTATTAGATTTTCAATATCCACACATAAATATAATATATGATAAGAATATTCTAGACTATCACAAACCAATAATGGAAAATTATTTAATGCCAATACTTTTAAATAATGATATTAAAATTACACATTTATTGAAACATAATTAATTGTTAATGTATGTTTAGAACACAGTTTGACTATGTTGCATTGACGATCACAATTGTTTAAGAGGCACCTAGGGAGTGTAATGAAATGAATAACAATTTAATAAATTACTCTCTTACGTAAATTAAAAAGAATTTAATTTTAAAAACAATAAAATTGATTTGTATAAAACATTTCGAAAGGTTAAACATATTTTGTTACATGTATTTTATTTATGAGTAGATTGTAAAACATGTACAGTGCATGTGTCCTTGAAGCACAACAATTAATGACTACTAAACATAAATAACCTATAACACAGCAAATGTAACATTAGGTAGAACTCTTTAATTACAAATAATAGTTTCATGAACGTCTTCCTAATACCTGTCACCAGAAGTCTTCTTTTTGATTATGCTATAATGAAGTTTAAAATTAACGAGTGTTCTTATATTGGCACAACTAATTAGTGTACTAGGTTAGTTATTAGTAGGGTGGTGTTCAAATTATTATCCTGGGGAGTTTATTAGTGTTCATTTAACCAACTGTAAAAATGTTTATTTTTGATATAACTCCTACATTTCACCTAATAACAATTACTTTGTTTCAAGAGTCCTGAAGAATAGTTAACTTACATTACCAATTAATAATTCAATTTTATTTATACAGACTCAACAGAAATATTAAAATAGCTCTACTCATTTTTGGCATTTGTTATGATATGAAATATTTATACTGGGTGTAAAGAATGTTATGATTACAAATTCTTTGCATGCATTAAAATAACATGACCGATCAGTTTTATACGTTATCGTTCTTTACATTAGCAACAATATAAACTCAATTTAATTGAACAATTTAAATCACAACCTAAAAAATTTCATTGAAATATTCGCCCCATTTGCATAAGGCTTTACCCAGAAAGAAAATCTGATTAAAGTTTCTTAGACTATAAATAATATATTTAAAAGGTATAGATAAATTTCTCACAAAAATGAGTAAAGTATTTACAAAATAAAAGAAACAAAAGTTCAAAATAAATGTGTACATGTATATAATATTGATAATGAATCATTATTTTAAATCAATTCAATATTTTTGAATACTAAAAAATTTATTGGGGTCTTATTTTATTTATTGCATGGAAGGTTTGTTAAATACAATATGGGCATAGAATAAATAATTATAACTATAAATAAATAGTAACAAATATTTTAGTAATGCAACATAAATAAATACAGACTATGAAATAATATATTACTACAGAATATTATTTCTTTAATTCTCATTTATGTAATTATGAGTGTTCAAATATCTTTGATGGAGGATTACTAATACAATAGAATTGAAAAACTGTTTGTTGTACCTATTATTTATTTATTACACAATAAATATCTTTAATTTTGCCATTAGTAGTCTGTAATATCAGAATGAAAAATTAATTAAAAATTATATTGATATCCATTCTGATAAAAAACAAATTAAAAGTTGGTTTTTATATAGCAGTCAGCCGACAGAAAGCTAAAAATAATCAGATACTTTAAATGAAACATTTTTAATAACGTTTGTTTGAGGAAGAAAGGCCTAAATAAGTTTGAACAATTTAAAACCTTGATGTTGAAAGAAACCTTGTAATTTTATACGGAATTTCATAACGAAACTTATTTTAAGGTTAGGTTAGGTTTAACTGGAAGCGCAATTATAAAGTTAGTTTTCAAAATATTAAAAGAAGCTTAAGCTTATTTTGAAAATTCACGTATTGAGGAAAAGTTTCTATTATACTACCTGGAAGTTTTGTTTCATTTAGTCGAATTGTTAATATCTTTCCTCCACATTCAGTAACTGAATACATCTCTTTATTCTCTACCATTCTAAGAGATATTATTCATAAGCCTCTTTTGATTTAGTAACATAATTTGTTAAGTATGCATATCTGATTTAACACGTCAGTAAGTTTTTATAAATCATACTATATTGTTGTTGGTCATGGATTATTAATTACTAATCTCGTATTTAGGATGTATTTTATAGGTTTTCAAAGTGGGCCACTGTCACACTTATCGTTTATATGATAATTAATAAGATAATTTTTTAAAACTTTTAATTAATGTATGATCTGTAATCTATAAAATTACATTTTTCTTGGTAATCGTTTGTGGTATGCATGGAGTGTCAAATCTCCTTTATCTAAAGTGTATAGATATTTAATCACCGGCCAACTTAAAAGTTTTGGAGGTAAGTTGCGTAAACTTCCAGAAATACGACTAAAGTTGTGGCGTTGGAAGGTTACTGTAAACAACAGATGTAACTTTAATCTCATAAAGTGTAACTTTACGAGTTAAGAAAGTAGGTGGACCACACAAATATGTCATACAAGCCTTTCAATGATAAAACCACTTATACAGTCAAGGTCATTTCGGTAAATGTTATTAATGTTTAGAGTCAGATTTTAGGAGAGTTTATATTGGACTTTGAGAACACACTTTTAATAATTACAACAAAATATAATTAAATAAAATGTACTACTTTGGATTAACATCTAATATAGATGATATTGGGGTTTAATGTGTAAGTTGGGAGTATATAATTTGGAAAATTTTCCTTGTAAAAAAATTTATTTCTAATAATGATAAAAAAGCAAAAACTTTAATGTGCAACCATTCATGGAAACATTTTATATTTAAAAGCTATGTACGTATCTATCAGATCTTAAATGATGCATAGTTTACATATTCTTACCTTAATTGTATACAATGGTTTATATATCAATTGTTCGTTGTGGTATATTAATTGTTTATATATCAATGGTATTTGCTGTATCATTAGGTGATAAAACCATAAAAGAAATATTTTATTAATAACATCTTTTTGAAATAGTACAAACTAATGTTATAACAATTTTACTCGTTATAATATCACATTCTTGTAAAATAAGTACATTAATCACAATTATATAAAACTAATATATTTTTGGCCAATATTTGAGGTATTTTCATAATAAATATTGCTTAAATTCATGCTTAGATCATGGTATGTAACCGTAGGTGTTAGGTTCAAGTGATATACAGCGACCACCGAGAGATACAGTTGCTGCGTTATTGCAGTCAAGTCTACATTCCACTAAGTGAAGATATGTGTCGTGTAATGTAAACTTAATATCACACAATGTACTTAGACGGTCTCTCTGATGCTATAACCTGTTAAAGATAGTGTAGCCGTGGGTGACAGGTTCAAGGAGTAGTTAGTGCCCTCTAAGAGATGAGAGATACAGTACAATGTACATTTATCTGAACTCTATTAGAGAAAGTAATATTACAGTAATAGCTAACATGTATCTTTGGTGTTATTTGTATATCAAGAGTATTTATGGCGTAATTAAAATTGAGAAATATATGTATGTATTTTATACTGAAAATATAGTATTACAATATTCAACCAAATATTGATTGTGATTTATATATTTATTTATTTATTACTAGTTTACAATCTAAAATTACCTTTTAGATTAATTACTTGTAGTTCAGATATTACTTATAGTAAAAAACTTTTATCTGGATCAACAATTAGTCCAGTATATTACTAATATCATTTAATAAGGATGTTCTAATTAGTTGTGGGGTTTCTATTACTAATGCTTTAAGGCTGTAATTAAATAGCACTTTATAATGATCGGTCAATGTTAATTGGTAACAAAGAGAAAATTCTTTCTTTTATAAATATCACGGTTATTTATAACACATTTTAGACATTTAGGTGGTGTAGTATTGAAAATAACAGTTATGTGAAAATATGTTAAGTTATATCTAGGTTACTACCCGTGTTAAATATATTTTGCCAATCAATGAAAATAATTTTAACGCTTTGTTGAGATATCAAACAAATTATTATCAATTTTTGTTTTATTTGAACATACATGCACATTCATTGTGAAGTTACATTAATATGGTGAAGTTTTGTAAAAAAAGTCCATGTTTGCTGGCACTACTGGCACAGTTCTGTAACTCAGCTGTTTGGAGATTCGGTGTTGTAGATATTGTAGGTGATATGTTCAATGCTCGGCCATATTAATTCTGATATTGTGTCCAGATAATGGTTGCCATAGGCATGACCACGACTAGAGAAGTCTGGATATCCATGCTAGGTCGTAGTCATTGTTCGGATGTTGTGTAGGGGAGATAACTGAGTAACAGGGTTGTCATTGAGCTAAAAATCAGACCAATCAAACGGTCCTTTATGAGCATAAGTTGAATTCATTTAGTATCCACAATAACTCTACACATATCTTCATCCATATTCACTTTAAAACACGCACAAAGCTTGTGTCGGCATGTCATATCTCAGGATAATTTAAATAGTAATATTCTTATGGAACAATTTACCTAACAACAGAAAGATAAATCTTTAAAGTAGGGTACGTTGTTGAATTTTGCACCAACTACCCACAGCAAAATGTGTCACAGCCATCAACAATATCTTGAACTACAAGAGAAGAACAAACATGTCTATAAATACCTAGTACATACAATCAAGGGCATACATTCTTTAACATTGAAAGGGATTATGAGCTTTTATTTGTAATAACTTTAAACTAGTTTTTTAGTTCATTTATTTTTCAATTCTAAGTAAACAACTTAAAAATATATTTAAATTACCAAATATATCAATATCACAGATGTGTTTCAAATATAAAATTATTTTTTATTATTAATCTGCAGCTAGATTAAGTAATCGTATTTAATAATAAAAAAATATTATTAAAAAATTTATTAATTGACTAAACATAACTTTGGTTATATTTTTTTAGCCCTGTTTTAATACCGTCGATGGCAGGAAAATAGGCTGGTCTAAGCATACAAAAGGAACGTTGTCTTATCTTCCCACAATAGGAGTCACACAAATTATGGACTATAAAGTTATACTTAGTGTTAAGGGTAGTGGAACTAAAACTACCTTGAACTACATGAAAAACCCTTTACCATAGAACATGTACAGTTTATCTGACTAATATGGGATTTTTGAAGAAAAACAAATATTGAGGGTTGACTCAAGTGTTATGGTTGAGAATGATGTTTTCAAATGTTAAAGAAATAATCAAATTTAGGATATTTCTCAATTTTGAAAAATCCAGACAATCAGGACAATAAAACTGTTTTGTAAAGGGTACAATACATTTTTGTTTACATAGTTATCAATTAAAATTTATCGTACTTTACAGAATAATTATTAATAAATAATATAATAACTATTCCCTCACAATTACCCACATTTATTATGAAGACGTTTAACAAAGTGATATCATGATCGAGTAATAAAATGATTCAGTTTATTTATTAAATCATTCTGGTGTTAGTCAGTCTTGTTGAACTCGTTATGGAAGCCAATCCTGTAATGGAAACAAGTTCAGGATGAAGACAGAGAGTGAACTGGCACCACAACATGCAAGACAAGAACATGTAGGTCTACCAACCAGGTGGAGAAAGCTCGTACCTAAATGGGGGTGACCACAGGGGCTTGAACTTGATTATCTTGGAGCCGACTTAGAACTAACCGAAATTTATGTGTTTTATAGCTTAAGCGTGCTTCATTTTGATTAAAAGTTACACTTCTATTTTACAAATAAATTATGATCAATTGAAAAATTCAGAATTGAAGGCCCAAATATTTTTAAAATAATAAAACATATTATAATCCTATTAAATCAATCCTCCTAAATGTTTTGAAATAAAAATAAAAACTTAAAATTAAGCAAAATAAAAATGATACTTAAACACATTGTATACTCTGAGGTAATACTTTTAAGTCTAATAATAAAATGCTTGCCAATATACTCGATATCCTAAAATTAAATGTTTAGAATTTATATTAAGTGTCTCATGAACAGAATTCAAATATTGGTACCCCTATCTATACTCTGTATCTATTTATTTACTTATTATTTATATTTATATTGTCTCTATATCTATTTATTTACTTATTTATTTATATATTTAATATAATTTGCTACATATTTATGAAATTCTTTCCTATCTTTGTTGGAGTTTCGAATAATATATTTGATAATTGTACATACTAAAGTTGACTAGATTGTTGAGTAATACTTTGAAATATTGTTAATATTTTTAACTGTATATTATTGTGTAACTTGGGTATTTATTGGATAGTTTGTTTATTGGATTTTTTAATTTTTTCTTTGCTGCTTATAGTTAAACGTTTTGTTTCCTTGTTGCATGTATCTTTATTGTAAGGTTAGTTTTAGCATTTTGCACTGCTAGTAAATTGTGGTAAATTGTTGTACGATATGGTGAGTTACTTGTGAATTAAATGTATAGAACTGTAATAGACTGCGAAAGAAGTTTAAAACTATTTAGATATAAGTATTAGCCAACTGCAATCCCCCACGCACATATTAGGTGCATGGGATTGTTGTGTTAGAAGCATGTACTTATTGATACTTATCCATTTGCATAATTTTCTATTATTGCATGTATTTCTTGTAAGTTATTGAATAAAGTTATTTTGAACTTTGAACTCGTACATTTATACTACTTAAACTCACCTAAGCTGTGTTCTTTCAGTTATGAAGTAGTTTATCTGTAATTGATTTCTCATTTTACAAAATGTTTACCCTCAAACTTATCTACTTGATAAGTTTGAGGGTATTAACGTTAAGTTTACATTTACAGCTAAATATCACATTAAACTATAATGCGACAATTGTGTGAAGATGTAACAAAAAATAGTACGTAATGGAAATCATGTGTTTTTTTTACGTTGAAGTGTGAGAAATCTTAATGGATATGACGGCAGTGAACTGCAGCAGTCAGCTGTATCGGACTATATTTAGTGTATTTAATTTGGATCTATTCCAGTTTTCATTTTCAAAGAGTTCACTAACTTTATATAACAATTTATACACTAAAATGTTTAATTACTTAAATTTGATCATTTTATATATTTTATTTACTGTTTTACATACAACTTGGAATGTCAAGATAATTAGGCAGTATTGTTGTGACACATTAACGCCCTCCCTGCAGTTTCAAGGGGATTGTTACCATCCTTTGTAAAATGACCTTTAATGAGCACTTACTGTAATAACCTTTAATGAGCACTTACTGTAATGACCTTTAATGAGCACTTACTGCAATGACCTTTAGTGAGCACTTACTGTAATGACCTTTAATGAGCACATACTGTTATGACCTTTAATGAGCACTTACTGTAATAACCTTTAATGAGCACTTACTGTAATGACCTTTAATGAACACTTACTGTAATAACCTTTAATGAGCACTTACTGAAATGACCTTTAATGAACACTTACTGTAATGACCTTTAATGGGCACTTAATGTAATGACCTTTAATGATCACTTACTGTAATGACTTTTATTGAACACTTACTGTAATGACCTTTACTGATCACTTACTGTATTGACTTTTATTGAACACTTACTGTAATGACGTTTAATGAGCACTTACTGTAATAACCTTTAATGAGCACTTACTGTAATGACCTTTAATGATCACTTACTGTAATGACCTTTAATGAGCACTTACTGTAATGACCTTTAATGATCACTTACTGTAATGACCTTTAATGAGCACTTAATGTAATGACCTTTAATGAACACTTACTGTAATGACCTTTAATGAGCACTTACTGTAATGACATTTAATGATTACTTACTGTAATGACCTTTAATGAACGCTTACTGTAATGACATTTAATGAGCACTTACTGTAATGACATTTAATGATCACTTACTGTAATGACCTTTAATGAACACTTACTGTAATGACCTTTAATGAACACTTACTGTAATGACCTTTAATGATCACTTACTGTAATGACCTTTAATGAGCACTTACTGTAATGACCTTTAATGAGCACTTACTGTAATGACCTTTAATGAACACTTACTGTAATGACCTTCAATGATCACTTACTGTAATGACATTTAATGATCACTTACTGTAATGATCTTTAATGATCACTTACTGTAATGACCTTTAATGATCACTTACTGTAATGACCTTTAATGATCACTTACTGTAATGACCTTTAATGATCACTTACTGTAATGACCTTTAATGAGCACTTACTGTAATGACATTTAACTTCCGTCATAGTCTTGTAAATACTGTTAACACTATTACAATATTATTTTCACGGGAGCTCGTTTTGTGGCGGGAAAAAGTACTCAATTTAAAATCCGCTTCATCACACGAAATATAAAATATACTGAAAAGAAGGTGTGTACATATCAGCTTATGTAATGAATTTTATGAATATATATTGAAGTTTGTGGGTTTGCAATCATCCCCCAGATTTTGTAGTTACAACATGCTGTCAGCTGTGAGACATAACTCACAGAGTTAACTCTTTTAACAAGATTCCGGTTATGTAAAGCTATCTTAGATTATTTAAAATTATTTTTAAGACGATTATTAAATAGTCCATAATTACTGTAATTTTGAAACGAAAAATCATCCATTACTACACTTGTCTTCAATAACTATTCTAATAGAGTGTAATAACTAAAAAAATTTAAGGGATTCGTAGTATATACCTTTAAAGTAGTCAACCGAAAGATATATATTTGTCTTTGTCAATGTCTATAGAAAAAAATCAAAAGTTTTTCCGATTTTTGAAAAGCTTTTTATAAGATTTTTTCCCGATATGGTAAAATTTAACATAGCTACCTAATTTATAAATACATTTTAGCTTTCGAGTGAAATATTTGAATTCTTTTATAGTTTTTTGATCCTTTTTTCAATAATTTCTGTTCTTATATATTCATATAATTTCCTTTATATATTAAATTATTTCTTTTGGCGACTGTATTTTTTACAACTCGATATAGGAAAACACTGTTTTAATCAATCCAATAAAACCTAATAAGTATCGGATCAGTGAAAATTATTCTATTTGACTTATATGTTTACGTAGAAGTTTATAAAATTGTATAATACACTTTAAAATAATTTGTTATTTTTAACTATTAAGATTAAGATACGCAACACTTTACAAAATAATAAATTTTTATAATACGTCACACCATAAATATTAAGACAGTGGAGCATACCTTTAAAAAAATAATACAACTGAATATCTAATTTAAGATGTTTTATTTTCATTATTAAATAAAAAAATACACTAGCTTTAAATTATTCGTTTGAGTATTCATGCTTATGTAAATTTATATGCGTAGTTTAGTTTGAAAATAGTATAAAAATATCATTGATTTTTTTAAAAACAATAAAGTTTATCCTGTGTAAAGTTTTAATACTTTAAGATTCTTGTAGAAATCTGAGGAATACTCATCTAAGAATAGCAAAAAAGAAGCCTTAAGAATCGTTGTTGGATCTGTAGAAGGTATGAACATAACAGACAGTGAAGAGGGCCAAAGTAAGAAAAAACTTACAGTTATACTATTTACTTATCAAACTGAGTACTACATTATGAAATTTTAGTTTTTAACCTCGATGGAAACTATCTTAATATGTGAACTCAATTACTAATGTTTGAAACATAACCAGGTTGCATTTATAATAAAAAATCAAATCATTCAGTCCTTTAATTGTATAAAAATGTATAGTAAATTGTTTGTATTCCATAAAATTAGATAACAATAGTTATTAGTTGATTCCTGTAGAATCTTTTGCCTATATCTGATACTGGTTTTTATGAATTCTACGGAATAACGTAATGTAATGGAGTAACGTGTCAAGTTGTCTCAGTTTGACAGAATGATGTACCTACCCAATCTGGGTGATGATTGAAGTGTCAAAAACATCAATATATATTCATGCAATATATTATACAATGTGATATGTATCTACTTTTTCAGGATATTTTATTTTTTGTGTGTTGTCAGAAAATTCAGATTACATTTTTGAGCTGACTTAATTTTGAATTAAATAACAAAATTGTTTTCTCGTTAGAAACTAAATCAAATAAGTTCTTAGATTCCTTGAAAAACTGTTAAAACTATTGTAATACTAATTTCGATGTCGTTGTTTACAATTAAAGACTTAAAATTACGTACATAATTTGTTTAATAAATTTTTTGGTCATGAATATACTACTAATGTTATGTGATATTACTATTTCTATGGTTATTTACTTACATAGAAATGGCATTACCACAGTGAAAACTATAAAATATATAGAACTTTTTTATTAAGTTAGATACATCATAAAACAGTATAAATGTACCTAGAAGTTGAAGCCTTAATAATGTCTCATTATAGTATATAAGTTACTATGAAAAAGTTGTATATTTATGTTATATAACATTGGAAATTTCAATATGTTCGTTACAACAGTGTATTTTCGTAACCAATGTTTTACTATAATGGTGATTTTTATTTATTTATATTATTATTATTATTATTATTATTATTATTATTTTTTAAGAAAAGGTTCTTTTCTTCCAGCTGTTTCAATAGTGAGATGAGTAAAGGAAATGTGTTCCGAGTCCGGTAGATGTCGTATGAGGTAAGTGCAGAATACTGTGATAAGGCAAGCAAAGTAATCAATACTTGTTGGTATTAAGAAATGTTGGTAATTTAGCATGATACTTAGTTAACTGTAACTACGTTTCGTTATTGGTAACTACTAACAATGTAAATGACTTAGTTATTATAATATAGTAAGCCCCTGACTGCTGATTACTAAATTAATTTAAATGAAAATAGTTTTTATTAGTGGCAAAGTTAGGACTATAAAGCCCTCACCTCCACTTAACCCTGGAAAAAAAACTACAACTCAGTATACAAATAAACACCAGGAACTAAACAGATGGGCTGAAGGACAAGGATCAAGACACAGAACTCCGTAAGAAAGAGCAATGAGCTTTTTGTATATAACTCAGGAGTATTTTATGTTCAATGACAGTTTTTCTTAATAAAACTACAGCTGATAGTTTGTTAGAAAGTAACAATGACATATTTAGGACCTCTTTAAGTTGTAAGAAGAAATGGGTTCCTTCCAATATTCTTACGTAGTTAGTTTTACTTAAATTAAATTTCACAATTTATTATGTCTTGTTTCGTTACGTAGTGACATATTACGTCATTGAGGATTTTAAATTTACAATACCTAATGAATTCTTAGTTTGAGAACTTTAAAATATTATAAAAACACAGTATTTTTACAACTAGTTCAACATACGTAGTTCTTACGTTAAAAATCTTTTCTTAAAAAAAAGGATTTTCCGATAAATGTAAAGATAAATATGCTAAATGTATTAATACTTTAGATAAATGTTTCTATAGTAATCCCGTGGCATGGCACGTGTTAACATCTAGTTCTTTTATAAGTTGTACGTAACATTTTTCATTTTCTCTAGACACTATAAATAACAGCTAAAATTATCGTCCAAATTTACATCTATTTACTGGAATAGTTAAGAGGCAATTTAAACAATAGTTTGCAGGACCTGATTGAGTACTTTTTAGTGTTCAAAGGTAGTATGTTGATGATTGCCTTAAAATTCATTTCAATTAAGAGTTATACTAATGTTACTGTATGTATCTTTGGCTTTCATGACAAAGCTCTACCAAAATAGAGGAAGGATTATTTCACTTTCATAGTTAAAATAATGTCTACATTTTTATGTATATTATATAATAATTTCATAGTTGCTTAAACGACAAGTATATGGCTGAGTTTGAGTTCCAATTATTCATATTGAGAATATAATTTCATAATATGCTAAGTTGTACTTATTAAGTACATAGATTAGACACCATCAGATGTAAACTACCCCTAGATGTGTATGTTACATTAATGGAATTGTACTTTACTTTGCTATGAACTGTATCAACAAAACCATCCCTTGTGAAATCCGTTAATGTATCAGTTAATTTTACTTATAACACTTTAGGTGGTTAATGGCTTATTATTTATTTCTTGTTTATAATACGATAAGATACATATTGTTAAATTAATAGAAACACTTCCCTTATGTGTGGTGTTGATATAAATATGCAATATAGTCCATTAGAGTTAATTTATTTACTTTTTAAGATGATAACGTGACAAACCTTTAGCTAATAAAATCGTTAACCAAAACGTTTTATAATAATTATTAATTATAATTCCTCGATTATATAAAATGAAAGTGGTTATATGGAAATTTGTTTTCAAATAGTTTATATTGAATAGGAAATGGAATAATTTTTTTAGTCTTATTTTAATACATTTCGATACAAAGAATAAAACATATAAATATTTGAAAATAAATAAAAACTTATTGTTTTATTACGCTGAAAGTATAATCTGCTTATGTTTCAATCGATGTAACTTTAAATACCAAATTGTTGTTATTCTTTAGGGTTTTTAACGCACCACCAACTGAAATCCAGTTAAATTCTGTATACAATTATTGTAAACAATTAAACAACTGATATTTTTATGTTTTTTTGATTGAATACAAAACTTAAGGAATTAACAACTTTTTCGATAAAAACTGCATACGTTTGGTGGGTAGGTTGAGCTGGTTGGAATATGTTGACAAATTAAATAGGCTATATAAGAATTATGATAATGTTTGTTAATGAATTATCTTTTATTTCCATTATTAGACTGCTTTTTTTAAGGTAAAATATTTTCCTATTACTCAAATTACCATCCCTTTTTAAGATATAATATACGAAACCTGTAAGAACACAATAAACACAAAATATATTGTATACATTGATAACATATTTACCTATACTTAATTAGCTCTAATGGATTCCATTAAAAGAAATTTTTTTTACAAAACAGGAAATCAAAAGTGCTGTACTAACATTTAAAAATGAATTTACAACTATGTATATCCTTCCAACTGTAGAATCTACAATCAACCTCTTAAAACCGTAAATATAGTCATGAGTTATTTATTATATTTGTGTAGGTAAACACTCTTGTAGAATAAGATACACAGCGTAAACTATTTAGTAAACATGTGATTCGTTAACCAACCCGTAAGAGTTGTGCAAACACCATAGACCATGTTTATAGACCCTTAGAAATCTTCTAGATAGCAGTGGTACCCGTACTTTTATGGGTGAACGAGTGGGTCAATAAAAGTGTGGGCCAAACGTACAGTGGTATTGCCCCAGCTACTCACCCGTACACGTACAGTGGTACTGACCCACCCAACCACCCATACACGTACAGGTGTTTATATTAGTGGTTTGTGTTTGGCTATGTACTAGGCCGTGATATGGTTCTGGCATTCTGGGAAACCGACTGTGTCCACCCGGTAATAAAGATATGCATTATAACTGTGGCATTGTTGCTTGTGAAAATCTGAGTTTCACTGTTTTCCGTTCGTACAAATACAGCTGATAGTCAGTTAATCTTACATGTTTAATTTTACCTTTTCTATTTTAACAATTACTAAAGTAAACGGTGTATTTCAAACACATCTTTAACAGTAATTTTGACATAGTAAACATTTTTACTGTCTCACACTATTTCAGCCCCAAAATGTTATAGAACTTGTTTTACACTGTCTTCGCTTGTATTGAAACTAACTTAACTGTATAGTAATTCTTTAACAGTGAGCTTTAAGAAAAGCTCACAGTTAATAGTGCATAACAAAGTATTCAACAAAACAAATACTTTTCAAACAAAGTCTCGTAAGTTTCTCATTACATTGTTAAGCTGGAACGGACTATTTTTATGAAAACTTCAATAGAAAATATAACAGGCTCTCTCAAGGCCATTAATGTAATGTCACATTAAGACGACACACTATGCATGCAAGGAACTGACAAAATTATAACTAATTAAATAGTGACTGTTAAATTATTAAAGTCATAAGTTTTACAATGCAAATCAGAATGTATTGTATTTGCAGAATGTATTGTATAAGTTGTTTTAACTGAAACTGGCACGTCATAAAAAAATAATTATCAGTTCGCATGAAAGATAATAAACAATAACTAATACGCTCTGTTCAGATGTAAACATAGGAGCTGTCTGGCCTATGTATAATCACTTTTTTTGTAATGTTTATTCCCCATATTTTACAAACAGTATAACAAACAAACAAATGAAGTTTTCTGAACTGACTTGAAAAATTGTCACCTTGTGACCTTATCCCTTCGAACACAGGAAAACCTTTTGTTGATTGATTTCCTCCCTTGTATGAAAAGCTTTTTTTGTTTGCATTCATATAAAAAATCAACGTATTGGGACTGAGATGCATAACTCGCTATAGAGGCTTTGTATATAATTTAATACATATTGTTTACGTCCAGTATTTAACCATTCCAATAACACTTATTTTTATTTGTTATAGCAGTTCAATTTATCACTAATAAATTGATTCTTTTTGACTGCATTTAGATACCTTTTGCAAAGAGCAAGTTTTGTTTGATTTCAATCAGTGCAGTGCTGTTCCTCTTTGTATTTATTTACCAGACGTGTAGAATTTGCTCTTTGTCAACATTGCCCACATGACTGAATTCCGCACTTTATACAATTAATTGGATCCCGTTATTTACCTAACTAAAATATTTTGTGTCAAAATATCACAATATATTGAAGCTAGAGATACAGTTAGGAACAATATAAGAAAGCATAACAAATCACTTCTTCCTGGGCCTTATTATATTTTTTTACTAACAGTCTTACAAAGGTTACATCCAATTTAATTTCTTTCACTTATTTAGTGAAAATATACAGGAACAATATACATGAGGTCATATGATAATATTAAATTTAATAACTTTAATTGATTCATCTAATAAGAAATTAACTTAAATAATAATAATAACAAATTTAATTATACATGTTGTTGCTAATTATTTATTTTATTTATACTGAACAGTAATTTTAACATGAAAATTTTATCATTTTTAAAAACTAGGTCCATTTATTAATAAAAAAAAGAATACATGAGTTGTAATTTTAGTAGAGTTTACTTTGATGGGGACTATATTGAGAAAATAATAGAATTAAAACTGATATATAAGGAATTCATGAGTGTAATAAAAACTCTTTCAATAGACAGGATTGTTATCGAACGTATAATGAAAGGACAGAAACTGGAGGTACTTTGAGACCCATCCCCCCACCAAAGCTGGAAAGCGTGCCAACTGGGGGATGGCTCAAAACCAGTCGAACTATGGGATCACGGGTGGCAGTTGGAGGGTCAAATTCAAACTCGGCAGCTGAGCAAAACTAATTTATTATCAAGAAAACAAACAAAACTGGCAGGCGGAAGGCCACAATATCAATTCGCACTTAAATAAATAACAAGAAACACTAAAATTAACAAGATAATGACAAAAGCTACAAAAATACTTAACGCTACAAATACCAAAATCGAACAATTACATGGCCTATCTGCAGCCTAGCCTGAGACACCCAAAACGTAAGAAATTAAAGACCTAATTAAAAGTGAAAATTTAGAAAATTTTTGGAAAACAACAATTAACCCGGCAGTTTAGCCCACATCCCATGATTCCACCGAGGCCAGGGAGTAAGCCGGAATCCCTGGGCAGCACCGAATAGGAAGTTAAGTAAAAGTACAATAATCCCCTTTTGGTGAAAGTTTAAAAATTAAACAATTTAAAGAAAAATATAACACGGTACCGTTCTAGTAAAAAGTCACTTCAAGACATCCAGAATACAATTAACAAAAAATATAAATAACAATCACTAGGCCTAAACATATAAATAAATAACATAACTTAACCATAGGGACCTAACAAATATATAATCTAAAAAATATAACAACAAATAAAACTAACTAAAATAAATAACAATAAATATTAACATAAGATTTTTTTATCTTTTTTCTTAAATTTGAAATATCTATATCAATGTCCCCATGGCTGTTTCATAGAATCACTGTTCAGTCTTTAGGCCTAGGCCTCAGTAAATAGTTCGGCACCTTTTTTTTCTTTTTCTTTATATTTCACTTATTATCAACCCCCAGCTCAGCCGCCGGGAATCAAAATGGAATGCACTGACCTGAGGACAGAAGACTCCTACCCAAAAGGATGTAGGTGGGGCCGCAGGATCGTAGATAGCCTCTATACATGGTCCTCAGGCCAGGCTGGCAGTGGTAGAGTGGTCGACCATCCTCGGACAGCAGGCTGAGGGAGAACGTCCCACTCAAGGACCCTGGACTGCAAGGCCAAATCACAACACATTAAAAACAGTACAGCCCAAAACCAAAAATACTACACATAACAACTAATAACATGAAATGGCAAAACAAAACAAGAACAGACAAAATTGTACATGATTGGAGCACACTAGAAAATAAAAGATCTACTTTTAGTCTATGAATAATAATGTTGGAAAATCAGATTTAAAACAACTTACAACATAACAAATTACCAAAGAATTAATTACGTATATGGAACTAAAAATGACAAACTGAAAACTAGGCTATTGATACAGGAGCAATAGGTTATAACATGAAAATCAAACTACCCAGATAGGCTAGGTTATTGTCAATGAACAAAATATGGTAAATCGGTAACTCCAACTGAAAAAAAGGCTCAACGAAACATTATACAGAACTACTATTAAATATAAAATCAGATATAAAAAGCAATTAATGGTAAAAAGGTAACATTGAGCACGTGGCTCGAACCTAGGCTAACAAATATCTTGACAAAGAACATAAATTTAACAATGCCCTGAAAATGACAAATAAACCAGAATATTATTCAAACAAAGTATTTTCACCAAAAGGGTGATTAGATATTAGAAATTACAAAATAAACACTTACGTTTTGGAGTCTCTAGCCGAGCATGTCTTGACGATCGGCCGCAGAGAAACCGGTAGAATGACGGCCAACCTGACAGACCAGAGCTGGAACAAGGAAGGAACGCATCCGAGCCAACGGCCACCAAAGTAAAGCGAATCGCCGGGCCCGAGCGGTCTCAGGCAGCCCTGCAGACAACTACGAAAGCAACGAAATGTACCGGTCAAACGACCCGGTACAACTTTTCCCATGACTTCGGAATGTTTCATCTATAGAATACAGTGTTTTTCGATCCTTTTTTTTAAACAAAAACTTGTCTCATCAACTTTATATTACTTATAATGGATTTTTGAGGCCCATATAGGTATGTGCGTGAACTTAATTCAACTAGTTAATTACTGACCGTTAGTTCTGTTGGGAATTCGAACCTCGGACACTAACCTCCGAGGTCCGAAGTCTTAGCCACTGAGCCACTGCGCCGGCAATATTTAGTATTGAGTAACCTTAAGTTAAATGAGTAAATTGACATATGAGAACTAAATCGTGTATTCTAAACGATACTCTGCCGTAAAAAAAAACTACTCAAAAACGACAATGAAGTTATATTTCCGTGTTCATTTATAACAAATACATTAGTTAAAATCAATCATGTGATAAAATTCAACGATTAAACCATTGTATAATACCTGTTCACAAAAGATTGTGCTTTAAAGCATAATTCACCCGTGCTAATTAGGGTGGATTGCTTGCATTATGACTTGAATTTTAATCAAACAAAACCCTCATTACAATTTAATCAAGTCTTCCTTTAGTGTTTCGGGGTTGAAGTCAATTCTGAGGGACATTTTGTATTTGACTGCCGAACTTGTCAAATAGAGCCTCTAGGGATATCTGTATTTATTACCTCAATGGAAGTAATTATTTAATAGGTTTTGTGAACCTAAAGCTGAATTTAATGATTTACTACGCAATGTGTTGTCTGTGATACTTTACAGACCATATTTATTTATAATATTTTGGAAAGCTAGCTAACCAAGTTAGTAAAATATATTGTGTTAAAAATGCAGTATATTTTAAAAGGTAAATTGTAGAGAATTTTACTTTGTACATTGTAAATATTTATTTTCAAGATGTACTAACCAACTTATTTGTATGTAACAAGGTTTGGTGGTAGTTATTACAATTGTTACAGAAAAATTACGTTGATTACTGTGAATTCAGATATTTTTGAAAATAATATGGAACATTGTGTTAGTGATAAAAATTGTTGAAGTTTGACTGCATCGAACATAGATTGTCTCATACCCAACTATTAGAATCACACTAAATAGTATATACCTAAAATGTATTTATAACGTGGTCTAGTTTGTCCTTCCTTTTTGACTAAAATTGTAACCACAATATTAGTCGTTATACTCGTACAAGTGTATACTAAGAAAAGACATCTGCTATACTACTGGTTTTGTCGGAATTGATATTGACAAATATAGCCTGAATGTAAGTTCTCTTTGTCATTGTGTTTCCTTGAAAGTCTCTGTAAAACATCACCCCATGACATTACATTGTACTTTAAACACAGGATAAATATGTGTTGATTAATTTCCTCCCTTGTGTGAAAGATTTCTCGTTATTTGTATTCCTACAATCAACCTATTGTTACTCAGAGGTATAACTTGTCATATAGTCCTGCCTTTTACGTAGTTTCGTGCACTTTGTGAACGTCCATTCATCATGACTGCAATATTTATTTATTTTTTTCTCATAGAAGTACGATTTGTTACTAGCACAATGACTATTTTCACTTTGTTCTCAATGTGAAATGTGTATTTATTCTGCAAAGGAAGAGTTTTGTTTTATTTTAATTTGAAGGGTGTGATTGAGTCTCTTTTATAATAAGGTTATTAATGTATTTACTTAATAAACCTGTACCGTTTACTTTTTTCCATAAGCCCGCAGGACTGTAGAATGTACTTAATAAAATGTCAGCCAGCAGTTTGTCTACTGATAAATATTTTATGTAAAGAGAGCATACTTTTCTGAATATACACGTATAATTAGGAAAACAAAACTCAAAAATATAAACAAGCCATTTCTTCCTACGCTAAACTGAATTTTCTTTGCTAATAATAGTTTATTTTCTTAAGTAATATAATTGAACGTTAAATTCTATAATTGAAGTTTATTAATATCCAAGAGACTAGTAGTCGAAAGTATACAATAATGTTTTCATATAATTACATGATAATTATCAATAATATTACTATTTAAATAAAAATTAATTTTTAATAAATTGATAATATTAAGAGTTTATTGCTTAGCTGATAGTATATTTATACTATAAAAACCCATAAATGAAATTTTATTTTAAAATTTTTGTTATTCTTAATGGAGTTATTTTAATTTAGATACTGCATAAATAACTATACTCTTATTTATGTTTATTTTTCAAGAACTTGGTCCTGTATCTAGAAAAAAATTGAATTAAGACTGCAATAACACGTAAAATAAAATCTATTATAAAAGTATATAAGGAACTCATAAATGTAATAAAAACTCGCCAATCAACAGATAGACCGCCGGAAGACATTTTGCATGGCTAGTTAAGGTGTCAGATAGCTTAGATGCGTGTTTCAACTCTGTAGTTAAATGATAAAGTTGAAATAAGAGAAATGAGGTATTTGTCTTATGTTTAAATTTCATTTTTGACCAAAAAGTGTATATATAAAAACATTTAAGAAGTGCTGGTGAAGTCATGGTCCTATGTTCATCATACTTAACTAACATATTACATAGGACCCAACGAATAAAGTAGTATAGACAATTAAAAATAAAAAAAATATAGTTGCAACCAAACACAATTATCTCATTTCAGTCAGAAACATTAAGAAACAAAGTATTGCCATAATGTATGGGCTATGTACAATCAGAATATTTCATATTTGTTAAAGTTTAATCAATAAGCATTTCAAATCAAATCGAATACTTATTTGCAATGACATTACAAAAATGTATAGCAATCGTCATTCCTATATAAAAATCTAAAACATACATCCCACATCAAAGCCTCTATCAAAACATACATCATTTACGGTTGTACTCATAGCATAGTCACTCATACCACTCATACCACTCCGACACCGGTTGTCACTATTCAACTGTATGGCATACAACTGTGAGATTATGCGGTCTCACAGTTGTATGCCAGAAACTCGTCCACACTATAAAATGCATGAGACGCTAGACAGCTTTTGAGACGAGTTTTTAACGCCTTGAGCGTTCGGGCATTCTTAATTGAATCCGGCAACTTGTTGACAAAACGAACACCTGCGTGTGAGGGCAAGCGTTTGTGGACTACCGTCCTGTGGTTCCCAGTTGGGTAGTTGTTTCTGACTCTCATGTCATGTGTATGTATGTCCCGACCACTTGTCATAACGCTTTTTGATATGCTAAATAGGGTTGTCTCCAGTATGTAAAGGCTAGACATTGTCAACAGTTGCAATTTTTTGAATGTTTATTTGCAGGTTTCTCTGAACTTTAATTGTGCAACAATGACAACCACTTGTTTTTGCAATTTAAATGCTCTGCTAAACTGATTGTTTGCAGAAGCTCCCCACAGCACCACAACGTAGGTGAGATGGGGTAAATCAGGCCGTAATACGCCGTCATTAGAACTTGAATTGGACAGAATTTTCTGACATTCTCTAAACATAAATGCCTGAGGACAATTTGGAGCAAATGTGGTCCATTAGCGAATTTCAGGTCAACTCTCGATTCAGGTGTATTCCCAGAAATTTTAATTAATAGTCCAATGACAAATGCACTTGTGCCGGTGGTTATAACTTGTGCCGTTTCAACATGTTTTATTACTCTGATTAGGATTGAATTTAGAATCTTTAGATTATAAAGTTCCATTAGAAGTGAAACATTTCTCAAATGTTAAAGTTATAGACTTAAAATACAGAAACGCCAATTGACTAAAACACTTTATGACGTAATTCGGGTATTACACTTTAGTATAATTAAGCTCTACTATACTAGTTTATGCGCAAAGCATTGAAATGACAAGTTTAACTCCTAATCACAAACTTATAATAGCTATGTAAAACAGATCTGTATAAAGTGAATTATTTAGATATTAATTTAGTATAATTATTCAACTGAAATCAGCAATAGTAACATATTTGTTACATTAAAAAATTATACAAATTAAAGTTAAATAAAGATGTAAAAATAAAAGTAAAAGACTACCCACATACCTGTTCAATACAAACACACTAAATTATATATGCCTGAAAGGAATAATGTAAATTACTAAATACTAACACAAGTACAGGTAAAAAACTCACACTTATCTAAGCTGGTACGTGAAAAATATATTAAACATTGAAAATGCGTTTATATTCAAATGATAAACAAGAACTTTTCTTGAAAATGTTGGCTATCATTTAATATACACAAGACAATATAATAAAAGTTTAGAATGATTTATCTGTACTCATTTCAACGGAATAACTGTACTTCACATAGGGAGAAAAAAAGTGTGCCTACTTCAGGAAATTTACGATATATCGTTTTAAATATCCCTTTATTTACTAAATACTGGTACTAAGATATAGTAAGAAACTTTTTTTTACTGAACTCGAAACTGACCATAGTACCAAGTGGTCTATGTTTTTAAAAATGTTCAGGTTCGTTTTCTTTATTGTCGTCTGTCTTATTTGAAAGTAACTTTAATGATTTATCCCCACGACTTAAACTATTCATTTTGGAACATATTAACTTGTATTAATCACAACAAACAGAACAGTAATTAACCCTGCAATACAAGGTTAAAAATAGCAGATGACTGACTGTTGTGATCAAGATTCTGTCAGCTTTGGCCCTTGGAGTAGTGGATGAAGGCTGTATGTACGTATTGGAGTGTTACATACACATTTTCTTCCTTTTGATTATAGTAATTTACATTTATATACCTCCCTGATCATCTAAGATGCCCGATTATAAGTGTATTAGAGACTGGGAGTGGTGTCATGTGTTAATTTGTAACATACAACCTTCGTTCCTGACAAAAACTCAAAAATTTAAAACATGTAACATACCCCTTCAATTATGGATACATTTCCCCCAAATCCCTCCCCATTTGTCCTTTTGTAGTTTTTAAAAAGACATGTATAAATAAAGGATAGTTCAACTGGCTGAGTTGAAATATTTCACACTTTGTTACATTTAATTTAACATTTCCACAAAGCAACAAACAGAAATTAGCTATTTAAAAAATAGTGGCTATTTAAAATTAACTCCAAATATCTTGTAATGAAAAAAAAAATCATTTATACATTAAGAAATATGTGCAATTTTTAGTCAGATGGCTGAAGAATCTTTTTATTTCTCTTTTATGTCTGTAAAACTAACAGTAAGAGAAAGGAATATACTAAACGGAGAAGAATGCGAAAGAATTATTTTTCATTTTGTGCTCTAAATTGGGTTTAAAATTAAAAATAAAACAATTGGACACTTTTTCGAAATATTGTGCTATATATGTGGGCTTTACCATGTTAATGAATAAATGCTCGCATACTTGCCGTATATATATGACCCCGTATACTATTATAATCATATGTTCAAGTGGATTACAATATTATTTTCTCTCACTCACTTAAACTGTATGTATATTTAAAACTTTACATTTATTTAAATGGACTTGAAGAAGATTTTATTTTAGTTGAATTATTTATTTATAACTCCTTGTTATTTTACATTAACTGTTTAAGTTATACCGTTTATACAATAGTTTTTGGGTTTTTAATACCTACTTCTCTCTAAAATTATTTTCCCATGACAGCAAATTTTAATTTCTGGTAAACTTGTTTTCCTAGTAATATTTATTTCCTGTATTTAAAGTCTTGTAATATCTGTATTTTATAGTGATGTTAGCAGTGGCCACGATGAAATAAATAGGCTAGAAATTACGATGCATTTAAATACTGATGAGATATTAATCAAGTTCACTTTCCCAAAAGTTAAAAGAGGCAATGATTTGTTATATGTACTATCATTACATTTATAGTTTTAACGATGATTCACTTATTGCAAACTCATAATAACGAATCTAATTACTATTTCACATTAAATATTGATTACACTGCCTTTGAGTATTGAAATATTGATTTATGTATTAATTCATATTGACCTTAGTGTTACTAATTAATTCTACGTCCTCCTTATCAGGAGTCCAAACACATACATGTTAATGGTACTGTTGGTACAAAGGATGTTGGTTATTTATTTTATTTCAACCCTTTGAAGTTAAAAATTCCATATAATTTACTCGTGTGCATTTAAAGTCTAAAAAGAATACTTGTGCAAATTGTATGTCCGGTAGAATGAAAGTTTTTTGTGAAACTATACAATCAGATGAAATATAAATTCATAGATGAAATAATGCAAGCATATGTTGGTGGGTCTTGTAGTTTGATTTTATATATATAGCTTGATTATATGTAAATACCAAACGATAACACAAGCGGACATCATTGATTTGACTCATATCTCATATATATTGAGAATAATTTGATACAAATTTAAGCGATTTTTATTTTGGGTGAATCAAAAGAGAAATTTATTTTCAATATATAAATATAAAAACTAATAATGTTTATTTAATATTAAATGTCTGGGGTAAGTTACGAACACAATTTTTGTATGCAATTATAAATTTACTGTATATAAGTATATATTTAAACGTATTCTCGTTCACGCAACTTTTCCAGAATAACTTTAATCCAAAGCATCTTTAAATTTCAAGTTTTATAGCCGTACGATATTGTAATAAAGCCATAACACTAAAGTTTTTAAAATATGTGATCTTTAATATCTTTTCTATGCCCTAATATTTTATACGCATTTTATTATTTTCATTTCAACATCTATGACTTCCTTATTAAAAGATATCTAAACTTGTATTAAAGCGTAATATAATAAAATATTTTCCAATTTTTGCAAAGGGATGACATATCGAACCACTCTAAAGAGGGTAAAAAGTTTAATGAAGTCTCTCCTTTAAGCTTTAGATTCAATATGAAAATTAAGTATTCTTAGTATGAGCCAGCAAAATCCTTTCCTACAGAAAGCTTTGATCCCTGATCAAACAAAATCCTGGCTACAAATTAATCAGTGAAGCACATTTTAAATCAGTTCCAATGAGTGATTTTGTAACAAAGTGAAAAAACCAATCAACTAGAACTTGGAGGGAGATACCTTTAACTGATTTTTGTGTTAAGTGTAAAGGCGTAAATAGTTGTATAAATGGAAGTTTAATAAATGATAGCTACTTTCTTTGAAAATAATTATTGATTTAAAATTGTATGTTTTAGAAATTCTAGCTACTACCACAGGTGTTACTGTCTCAAGTAACTTTATATTCTAGCCCTGACTTTCACATATTTTTATCAGCTATCATAACATCTGATTGTCTTGTTAAAATAAAAATACCAATAATTTCTTTGTTAAAAGTAGAGTATTAAATAATTTATTTATATTAAATAAGTACAAACAATATTAAATATTGCACATTCAATAATGTTCAATATTTAGTAGTTTGTAGTAAGTTGTTTAAATTCCTTAGTAATAATATGTTTTCCTCTATCGTTTTTGAAACAATTTCTAAACCTATTTATTAGAGGAAAACAACATTCCAGATTGTGTTAATAAACATTGGTTTGATCCTGTCGAAATAGTTGGTGAGGTTTAAATAATGATGGTCAAGAATCGAACTTAGTTTTTCTTAAAAGCTACTGTATGTATACATTAATGTGGTACAACTATGTATGATAGCAGTGCAGTTTTAATAATTTAGTCAAGTGTAATGTAGTGCATAATACATAAAATAAGTTCTACAAAAAACAACACCTTTCAATTAACTGTATCTTTAAAATTTCATAATTATTATGTACATGTTAAATTTGGGGCACTAGGCCCAGGATTTCAGTAGTAAGTTAAAGGAAAGGAAAGCAGCATACCTGATCAAACTTGGTAGACTGGTACACTGTAGAAAGAGACACAATTACATCACACTGAATTTGATAGTGAAATATTTTTTCGGGGTCACTAAACAACTGGATACACAGTCACATTTGAGGTAGTTGGACGAAGTTGGCCACATTCTTTGTGATGTAATTGTGTCTCTTTCTACAGTGTACCAGTTCACCAAGTTTTATCAGGTATACTGCTTTCCTTTCCTTTCATAGTTATTATATATAAACTACTCCTATTTCACATAATTACAGAACAAGAAATGCCTTTAATGTTTGTGTCCAGATCCTTAGAACAGTTAAATCTGTAAACAATACGAATTCCTTCTACCTTGCAAATGATTTATATCGCAACATACCGAGGTAGATAAGGGATCTACTAGGCACCGTTAGTCACAGTGTCTCTGCATGGTTGTTAGGGACCAACTGTGATTACGCGGAGGACCTCCTCAAGTCAATCTACACCTAGCAACACGATTACTTGACTTATTACTTTACTTTGACTCCATTAATTCTTTTCTTCACCTCCACAACTGATAATAGCTTACTTGACTATATCCAATAGCGTCAAACCCTTATTTAAATAATAATATATATTTTAAAATTGAAAGCTATGGTATTTCACTTACTTTATTTATAATTTATTTTTATTTTTCAATGTTATAAGAATATATCTTCTTTTAAAATGATTTTTTTCTATGTAATATTAAATGTCTAATGAATTAATTTCTTTAGTATAGCATATAAATTATTATTATATTATTATAATAATTATATTACAGCTTTGTACGTTAAGTACCTTTTTTGAGTTTATGTGACTAAATAATTGTATAATATTTTTTTCTTTTTACGAACATGCAAAAAGCCTAGGTAAAACATTCTTCCGATATGTTAAATGCTTTACTTATGTACACTTAAAAAGGGAAATAAATTGGTTTTCTTTCTTTCTTTATTACTTAAAACAATACAAACAGGGCTTGGACAGCTGTTCAAATGATTTTCAGTCACTGACCTCAAATTTCTTAATACGCAGTTATATGACTACCACATTAGTATATTTTGAAATATACTTAGTTAGTTATGTGTTCAATGGTTATACCCTTAAGATGTACTTTATTTATTACATTTCAAACGGACTTTTATATAAAAAAGGTGGACCGAGGTACCTTGGAAAATATAAAGTCAGTTTAGTTCGTGTTGATTCAATGCTAATATAATTCAAGTCACTTTGTTCTACTTCCTCCTTTGTTAAGCTGTCTTTTATTGTGTCCTGAATACTGATTGGCAGTAAGCTTACGTGTTCTTGTCTTGTCAGTTGAATTGCTTTTGTTCTGCCTACACAACTTCTATAGTCTTACCTTACATGTATTTTAAGTGCAATTAAAGTAGAAAAACAAAGTGATTTTCGTAATAAAATGTTTATATATATTTTAAGGAGTTATTTTAGTCATAAACTTGGCTTTAACAATAAATCCAAAAATTAAAATTTAAAAATAATTTGTAGCATGAAGATCAAATTAAATTATCTTTGAGAAATCTGTAGAATTTCACGTTCTTAATGGGACAAAGAAATAAGTAATGGGTCGCATCCAATTTCTTGAAGTTCTTCCATGAAAATTGTAGGAGAAGTAGCTAGTCAGCCCCTCCCATACTGTACCTAATCTTTCAGGATGAACGGAGTATTAAAAAATACATATTTGTAACGATGATTATTAGTTGTAATCTTTTATAACCGCCACTTAGGCGATCATTGCAGCCTTAAGAAGGACTGGGCCGAAGGATTCAACACGTGTATTGTTTCAGGCCTCTTACCGCACTTCACATAACATCCATGACCTATTTATTTTAAATTATTTAAAGAAAGACCCTTATAATACTACTTTGCGTTATTGTCCAGGTGTACTTAAACGTCCTCTAGTCCGTACTTTTACTTTAAGTCAATCGTTTTTCCTCAATGCAACAAAATGATACTGTTGGATATAGAGTAGCTGGAAGACCATTTTTATTCACATTGATTCATTACACGATGGAAAAAATAGTTTTTAAAAATTAATTGTCTTAGTAATACTGTATTTATGAATACAGCCAATTTTTACTTAACAAATAATACATAAATTAAGGTTTAAGAGTATTTATTTTAAACTTATTTGTAGAAAAAGATGTTTAAATTTACTGTTCAGAGGATACTTAATGGTTAGTCACTTATACCTTTACAATAATTACATGAAGCCTTCAAGAGGAAATTATCTCTGAAACTATCGAATAATACCTCATAAAATAGTAATAAAAAAAAAGAGAATTCTGTTATTAATAATGCATGGATGAATTTTTGTTTCATATGAATATCACTATTTATTTATGAGTGTATCACTCATCTCAATGATTTTGTAAAATAGTACGGTTATTAAAAATTATTGAATTAAATACATTGTACACCTATTTAAATTGAATGTCCGTTGAGTAAATAACGTAACTCCATACGTTGCAAATATTATTTGGTTGAAGTTAACTTACTTGTCCTATAATTTAATGTTATAAGATTAACAAATACTCCAGTAAATAAGTTTTAATTGTGTAAGGCCTTTCGGTATTGTGTCTGAAGATAATAAATTGTCTTAAGATGGTAACTTTGTTACTGAGAGGCCTGACACTCTTAAAATGTATTTACTGGAGTATTTGTTAATCTTATAACATTAAATTATATATCCATCCAGTAAGAAGCGAGCTTGAAGAATGTTACTTGTCCTATTCTGTAATTAGCGTCTATTGCTACAATAAACACTGTATATTTTAACAAGAGTGCCTGGACATGCATATTAAATAAAAATCAATGATATTATAGGCGTAGGATTACAAATACACAAAACATCCATTTATGGTTAGACTGTATTTCTAAGTAATAAATATATATTATGTTTATGATGCAATATTATAATTAAATTATTTTAAGATGGTGACAGAACAAATTAACATTATACCAGTTTTAATAAAAGAAAAAGGTACATAATGTGTACCTTCGCAATGCTAAGCTGCGATATATACATAACTTATTCCAGATCGAGGAATTTCATAGCCTCCATGCGGAGAAATATAAAAAGTCTTGGTTGTGGGAAACAAAAAACCACCCTTCCAGTCAATATTCCATTAAATGATCTAAATGAATTTTTATTTCATCTTCCATTCCAAACGACCAAGACATTGTTAAATCATATATAGAGGAACTATCTAACCAACCCAATCCACCTTTGCCTTTTGAAAGATTCTCTTTTAAACATGTCCTTGAAATTGATACTCTAAGGGCTTTTCGTAAAGTTACCAGTAATGCTACAGGAGTGGATGGTATTTCGATTAAGATGATAAAAAAAAATACTCTTTGCTGTTCTTCCTGTCATTACTGCTATATTCAATAAGTCATTGGCCACAACTACTTTTCCTAGCTTATGGAAATATGCCCTTGTTCTCCCATTAAACAAAGTACCTGTACCATCCGAAGCCAAACATTACAGGCCTATTAGCATTTTGCCCACCATTTCTAAATGCCTGGAAAAGATCGTCCATTTACAAATAAACACATTTCTGAATATTAATAATATTCTTAATACATATCAATCAGGGTTTCGTTCCAGCCATAGTACAGAATCAGCTCTTCTCTGTGTCACAGATGACATTCGAAGAGCCATGGATCTTAGAAAATGTACAGTCTTAACTTTGTTTGATTTTTTTAAGGCATTTGACTGCGTGGATCACTCCCTTCTTCTGGTTAAACTCCAGAATTTAGGCTTTTCAGATAGCAGCATATGTTGGATTAGATCTTACTTAGCTGATCGTCACCAGTGTGTGCGTGTGGGTGACAGAACTTCAACTTTTAAATCTGTTTCGTCTGATGTTCCTCAAGGCTAAATTTTAGGTCCACTGCTATTTTCCCTATACATTAACGTATATTAGCTGAGTCTTATCCTTCACGAAACATCACATGTATGCTGACGATTTTCAAATCTATGCTGACTCTTGTATTAATACCTTAAACGAAACAATCTTGTATTAACCTAGATATTGAAAATTTAGTCAAATGGACCAAAAATCATGGCCTTAATCTTAATGAGGATAAAACACAGCCCATTATTATTTGTTCTTCTCGCCTTCACACCAAATTCAGTATAAAATAGTATAGGAAATAAAAAAAAAATTAATTTGCAACCAAACACAATCACCTCATTTAATTTAGAAACATTAAGAAACATAGTATTGCCATAATGTATGGGCTATATACAGTCACAATATTTCATATGTATTAAATAATATGTTAAAGTTGAATCATCAAGCATTTAATTAATAGTCCAATGACAAATGAACTGCCGGTGGTTATCAGCTGTACCGTTTCAACATGTCTTATGACTGTGATTAGAATCAAATTTAGAACCATTAGATTATGAAGTTCCATTAGAAGTGAAACATTTCTCAAATGTTAAAGTTATAGACTTAAAATACAGAAACGCCAATTGACTAAAACACTTTATGACGTCATTCGAGTATAACACTTTAATATAATTAAGCTCTACTATACTAGTTTATGCGCAAAGCATTGAAATGACAAGTTTAACTGCTAATCACAAACTTATAATAGCTTGTAAAACAGATCTGTATAAAGTGAATTATCTAGATATTAATTTAGTATAATTATTCAACTGAAATCAGCAATAGTAACATATTTGTTACATTAAAAAAATGATACAAATTAAAGTGAAATAATGATGTAAAAATAAAAGTAAAATACTACCCACATACCTGTCAACACAAACACACTAAAGGAATAATGTAAATTACTATATACTAATATAAGTAGAGGTAAAAAACTCACACTTATCTAAGCTGATACGTGAAAAAACATATTAAAAATTGAAAATGCCTTCATATTCAAATAATAAACAAGAACGTTTCTATAAAATGTTGGCTTTAATTCAATATACACAAGAAAATATAATAAAAGATTGGAATGCTTTATCTGTGACTCACTTAAATGCAATAACTGCACTTCACATTGAGAGAAAAAAAATGTGTGCCCTACTTCAGGGAATTTACGATATATCGTTTTAAATAGCCCTTTATTTACTAAATACTAGTACTAAGATATTGTAAGAAACTATCTTTTTACCAGAACACGAAAATGACCATATTATCAAGTGGTCTATGTTTTTAAAAAGGTTCAGGTTAGTTTTCTTGGTTGTCGTTTGCCTTATTTGAAAGTAACTTTAATGATTTACCACCACGACTCAAACTATTCATTTTGGATCATATTAACTTGTATTAATCACATAATCACAACAAACAGAACAGTAATTAACGTTGAAATACAAGGTAAAAAATAGCAGATGACTGACTGTTGTGATCAAGATTCTGTCAGCTTTGGGCCTTGGAGTAGTGAATGAAGGCTGTATGTACGTATTTGAGTGTTACACACCTTTCTTCCTTTTGATCATAGTAATTTACAGTGTATATACCTCCTTCATCATCTAAGATATCCGATTATGAGTGTATTAGAGAGCTGGGAGTGGTGTCATTTGTTAATTTGTAACATACAACCTTTGTCCCTGACAAAAACTCAAAAATTTAAAACATGTAACATACCCCTTCAATTATGGATACATTTCCCCCAAATCCCTGCCCATTTGTCCTTTTGCAATTTTTACAAAATAAAGGATAGTTTAACTGGCTGAGTCGAAATATTTCACACTTTGTTACATTTGAACTTAACATTTCCACAAAGCAACAAACATAAATTAGCTATTAAAAAAAATAGTGGCTATTTAAAATTAACTCCAAATATCTTGTAATGAAAAAAAAATCATTTATACATTAAGAAATATGTGCAATTTTTAGTCAGATGGCTGAAGAATCTTTTTATTTCTCTTTTATGTCTGTAAAACTAACAGTAAGAGAAAGGAATATACTAAACGGAGAAGAATGCGAAAGAATTATATTTCATTTTGTGCTCTAAATTGGGTTTAAAATTGAAAATAAAACAACTGGACACTTTTCGAAATATTCTGCTATATATGTGGGCTTTGCTATGGTAGTGAATAAATGCTCGCATACTTGCCGTATATATGACCCCGTATACTATTATAATCATATGTTCAAGTGGATTACAATATTATTTTCTCTCACTCACTTAAACTGTATGTATATTTAAAACTTTACATTTATTTAAATGGACTTGAAGATTTTATTTTAGTTGAACTATTTATTTATGACTTATTGTTATTTTACATTAACTGTTTAAGTTATACCATTTATACAATAGTTTTTGGATTTGTAATACCTACTTCTCTCTACAATTATTTCCCTCTGAACACATTTTAAATAACAATATTTCTAGTAAACTTGTTTTCGTAGTATTATTATTTCCTGTATTTAAAGTCTTGTAATATCTGTATTTTATAGTGATGTTAGCAGTGGCCACGATGAAATAAATAGGCTAGAAATTACGATGCATTTAAATACTGATGAGATATTAATCAAGTTTACTTTCCCAAAAGTTAAAAGAGGCAATGATTTGTTGTATGTACTATCATTACATTTATAGTTTTAACGATGATTCACTTATTGCAAACTCATAATAACGAATATAATTACTATTTCACATTAAATATCGATTACACTGCCTTTGAGTATTGAAATATTGATTTATGTATTAATTCATATTGACCTTAGTGTTACTAATTATTTCTACGTCCTCCTTATCAGGAGTCCCAACACAAACATGTGGATGGTCATATTTAGAATATTTATGTTAATATTCATTATTCCTTTTATTTACGCACGTAGTGTATCCCACTTTGGTTCAAAATATTAAGCTCTTCAAACATTTTGGTGGTTATGAGGGCCATTATTCCAGCAACATAACGAGCGTAATTTATATTTTTTTTAACAAATCTGACTTTAACAAGATCATTACTAGCAATGTTTACACATACAACAGAATGTATTACTTTTATATCAACAATATACATATAATTGTCCTTGTTTAGTTATTACTTATCACGAGGTTCATTTATGTTATTTTTCCTTTTAATACATTTTTCTAGAATAAGATTTTACTTTCCCGTTCTTTGTTCATATAAACTAGCCCCTAAAAGCTTGAAGATTACGAGTGGATTACTAATCGATACTTTAGTTTGAGATTAGATCCTTGGAACTTGGTCTTTGTAATTTGAACTCGATGCCTTTTTCCACCACGGCCGCTTATTATTATAAATTAAGTTAACGCAAAAATGATTAATATAGTAAAAAAATCATTAGTGGTAACACAATTGGTCTAGATGGCCTACAAATAACCTTATTACATTTTATTATTTATCTCGCCACTAAAAACGTCAATGTTTAGTTATATTCTGCGCTTATTTTTCTCTTCATTTTTATCATTAGACTTATACAACCAATATGATACGGTAATTTATACGGTTCTGAAAATGTTTTATTTAAGTTATTTTTACTTCTACGTTTTAATACGAAAATAATGTTTTACACAAATATAATGTCCACAAACGGAATTGTAAATCAACATTCGCTTTCATTTAAATATTCAAAGTTTATCTTGTATAATACTAGGAAGATGCAATAGTTCACAGTTAGTTCTTGAGTGGAATATCAAATGTTTAATTAGAATAATGTTGAATGAAATGTGTTCCACCTATTCTTGCTTAAACATGTTACAATATCATACTGAAATCCGTTTCGACTGAAGCCCACTTAATCTTAAAGAATAATCAAAATGGTGGAACCTTTTGAATATCATATTTTTATATGATAGTTTTATAAAAGTAAATATTATTCATTTTACATTCTTATGAGATTTACATGAAATGACATCTTGTGGAATCTTTTCTGAGCACGATTCTTTTTAATGAAGATCTATGATACGTTATTTCAAGAAATAGTACTAAATGAGCCAATGTTTTAAGTAGGCCTAAATATCTTCTTAGAAGTATTATATGTATTAAATTTGTATCACATTAAAAAAATAAATATTAAAGCTTAAATTCGCCGATATTTAAGCAAGACTTTCCAGTTTACATTGATATTTCAGAAACCTCTCCTTTTCACATTCTCATTGCAAGTCCGCAAGTACTTTGCCAATACAGAGTCAACGTCAGTAAGTAAGAAACTGGATTAAATATTTTAAGACAAAAGTTCAGTGATGTAATTACGATTGCGATCTGTTTAAGCATTGTGTTTAAAACCATTGTTTAAATTCGTTCACTTTATTTACTTCTTTCTGAAAAGAATTCAATTAAAATACTTGTCATTCGTTAAAAATGTTGTAGACTCTTCCTGAAGAACTAGATTTTTAATTAAAAAATTGCATAAAATAATTTAAAACAACTGACTAACATATTGTTTTACTAAAATTAATCCTCATATGTTTAAAGTAGACGGTTAATTAATGTAATCTGCTTAAGGTTTACGTACATTTCCCCTCTAGTGGTTGGAGTTGACAGGAGCGTATGAGCTGTCGATAGCGATGTCATATTCATTACATACGTTTGAGAGCCCTTTTTCAATATATAGGTAATTTAAATTCTAGATTTTATGATTTAAAAAAACAAGAATTTAAAATATATTCTTGAACAATAATTTATCTAAATACATTTGAATACTAATTTTAATAATTTATGTAATACATTTATATAAAATTGGGGCATTGGTACAGTTCCTTTTTATGCCCAATAATGTCTATTTACGCTCATAGATAAGCTCATACGCTTGTAACAATGTCTATTTATATAAATAAACATTAGGATTATTAAATACTTTTATGATTAATATATATAACAACAACTTTAACATGTAGTAGAAGAGTAAAATTCAGACTAATGCAAGTAATTTTTCTATATTTATAATTAATAAACAATATAATTTCATGCCATTCGGCAAATATAAACACGACATTGAAATGTGAGAGAACCAGTAAGAACTCAGTGCAGCTGTAACCAGTCAGATGGATAAAAGTCAATATGTCTGTTGTTGGAGTCAGTCCCAGTTATCCATGCAGCATATATAACTAATTAGCAATTTACTATTCTGTTAGTTTCGAATTTATCGTTTTTTTTAGCAATGTGATACGTTTTTATTTTTAATAATTTACTAGTAATAATACAGGAGTTGTATATTTTTACATAGTATCTAGTTTCATAACATCAATAATAGTTTTTAGTTATCCTTTTACAATGTACAGATATAATCATATATATTTTAATAATAAAACTGACAAAAATTGGTCTTTCCAATGAAAATAAATGTATAAATATTTCACATGGTTGGCGTAATATAATCGAATTCAACCTATACCTGGAGCTGATTTACAAAGTTATTATGTTTGAACAGGTCACTATGGTGGCCTTGATAAAAGCAATGTGCACTTTTTAAAATTTTAATTATAAATGGATATAGGTTATGTATAAGATATAGCTGGATTTTCACCAGATTATTTATATAATTTGTTCACACTGGACTTAAATCTTCATAGAGAACTACACTTTTACCTGGTACAAAGTGAATTAAATTTTTATTGTTGTTGTAATCCATATTATAATGAAAAGAAACCACAGTGCCCGACAGAGTTTTGACGGAAGTCAGTCTTGTACTACGAGCCGGATTATGCTGCTCGTCCGTTATGTGACATACTTTCACTGTTGTTATTTTGTCTCTGCACGTTCGTAGTTTATAATTAGGACCAGAGAAATAGTTAATTAATTCGTTTTCTTTGGTTTTATATTGATATTTTTGAGTTTACGATTCTGTTACTTTTTGGGTAGATTAACTGTTACTATTTTTGTTAATGATACGTTACATTTGATATTGTTGTGGGGTTATATAGTTTAATATTTTAAATTAAATATTTTTTCGTGAAACAGATTCCATTTGTTGTCCGTTGTTGTTATTTCAGTATATCTTTTCATCATTTTGATTTAACAGTATTCATTTTGATCATGTTAAATATGGATCTTTTAGTCTTAGCATATTTAATTAGGGTTTTACCATTTTAGTTTATACCAATTTGTAGTAAAAGGTTCACTCTTTATTTTATTGTTATTACTAATGTTATTGTGTTAGCTTATTTCAGTTCAAATAAATTAACAAATATGCAGTTAATATTTTATGTTGTTTTTCATGATTTCATTACCTTGTTTTTTCTATTAATTGTTCTCTCAATTATCACAGTATGCAGGAGAGAAGTATACACTACATTGCAGTCAATAGAATGTAATAACATGTCAAAGTAACAAGAAGTTAAATAAATATTAGTTGTATATAATAAACACCACACATATGTACTTTAAAGTGTTATGTAACTGTGTACAGAAACTTAACTAACATCATTAGAACGTTACAACGTCACATGACCTTATAGGATTCATGATACTCATGTACATTTCTCAAGAGGTCGTTTTGTAGTAGTTACAAACAGTCTACTAAGCAATAAGCTTTACCCTTCACCTTTTTAAAGTAAAGAGCCTCTAATACAATGTTAAAAGTAAACAGTTCTATTGGCACTTTATTGATGCGTCTATAGAACGTTATTGAAGGTTATAAATGAGTATCGTTTATTAACATTTTTATTAATAAGACCCAACACTGAACATATATAGAATCCCATACTTTTTAGTTTTTTCGTTAAGTCTCAATGTCACAATATAATACAATTTTACTGTCTAAAATTAAACAATTTATGGACAAGGCTAAGTTAAGGTGATGTAGCTAACTGAGTACTTTTAAATTATTTAAAACTACAAGGAAATTTCTTCTTTTGCCAATTTTTTTACAGATGCATCTAAAAGTAGTTTTCTTAGTAATTATTTGATTATAGTAAACTTTTCCATTTACTTAACTTTTACCAATTGTCTTATAAAGTAAGTAAATAGTTTTTCTTGTGAAAAATATAATTTTCCTTTTTTTAATGGTAAATTATTTATGCTCCTAATTTGAACGTTAAATTATTACGCTGTGTGTTCAATTAAACTAATAAATGAAAATGCCGTTAAATATATTTAAGACTTTTTTGCTGTTAATATATTGGAATCCAGAGTATGTATCACTCTGTATGTATTGCGCTTAAATACTTGAAAAAAGGAATTTAAATGTACTCTTACTAAATAAATTCTACTATTCACCTCTTAGTAATAATAATTTATGACATTCATATATAATGATAATAATAGTGGTTCCTGCTAAATTATCCTACATTACGTACATCTGCTGCGTTAAAGAAACCAACAATTTAAACTATTATTTCTCTCTCAATTCACCCTTTATGTCACTGGTATATTCTAGTTTTGGGAAAACGGTACAAATACGTTGAGTTGCATCAGAAAAAGCATAACTGTTTTCCTTGTTTGACTTAATATGCTTGCATATTATATCATCTTCATATAACTTAGCGTAAAGTTTTTGTGTTCATAGAAAAATATGTTTAATAAAATGGTGTAAAATATTCCCGATTATTATTTATGTACATTTTATGACGATTGTTTTTACTTCATGGACATAATTACATATTACATAATTTTCCAAACACAAATTTAATATTATTACAATAGTTTTTTTGTATTGTCTTCTATTTTTTTAAATAAAATAATAATTAAAGTTATTAATATAATTTGTTCAAAGAATTAATTATAACGTTTTTTATACTATACAAGTGAGTAACATTAAATACGTGCGGTGCCTATTGGTACGAGGCCATTCCATTACTACAGTAAATATTGCCTTTCTACCAAAGGTAAATACTATGGAGAGATAGCTCAGTTCTAAATCACAGCCAGGAATATTTCTATTTATACTATGGACAGTTTATCAAACATGCTTTTAACTTTCACACCCTTTTAGCGTATTGAAATAAAACAGTAAATTATTGTTATAAATTTAAGTCCACAAATAAATGCAGAGCGATCTTACAACACATGCAGGAACTATGATGAGTTTGGGTGTATAACATCCTATAGTTTGATGATAAATAAGCCAGCCGCAACCATAGGAACGCATTTACGTCTGGAATTGTTATCAAAACACACCTGTTTTATAACCTCGTGTTTTACATTGTGAAAAAAAAAACAAACATAATATGATCGTAGAATTTCTTATAGTGTATATGGTCTTACATATTGTTTTTCCTACTGTTTAAAGATTGTTATTATCGCACTATTTATATATTTCTGTGAATGTATTATTGCTTGAAGCAATACAAAATGCCACTTTTAGTAGAGTCAATGAATACATAAAACAAGCAAAATTAGGAAGTCTTCAAGAACAGCTCCGATTTTGAAAATAAAAAAAGTATATGGTTTTTTTTATTATTTAAAATCAGAAACATATTGGAGGGGGCTCCCGCGACCTCGAAACCCTGTTCCATATCTCCACCTTGCATGAGTTCCTCAACCAACTTGAATCAGACCTACCTCACCAAAGCCACTGGCTTCTCCATACTGGCAGAGTACTTTACAGAACCCTACACCACCAGCCAATACTTCACCATTTATCACCTAATTCACGGCCGTTTCTGATCCACCACCCAACTCCCACTCAACAATCATTAGCCACCCTTCACACGACCCATTACTAGGGGTGGCTAATGGTTCCCCTTACCACACTAACCCCTGGCTAGGGGACCCGTCACCACACTAACACAGTCCCCTCTCACCTACTCCTAAACGCTTAGTCACCTCTAATTTCCGATTCACCCTCAGTCAGCTCTCTAATAATTTTTATTTTCCATGTTGTTCTCCCTTTGTTTGTATGTTTCAGGGGCCATTTTTCCTTGGGGCCCTTTTCCCGGAGACCTGAGCTGCCTGCTTGCCACGTACAGTCATGAAGATTGCTGCCTAAAACACCCTCTAACTACCTATCCCTAGTGGCCTACAACCTTCAGGATCCAGCCAGCCAGCCAGCTAAAGGGAGCAATTAATAATTTATATTGTTTATTTTTATATTTATTGAAAAATTAATTTTTTTACGTTTTTTGTTTTTTCATGCAAATTTCGTTATATAGCAATTATTCTATAAAACAGTTGTTAACGTAAAGTGTATAGCAATCATTTTGCATTTTATAACATACAAGTTCATTACATACCTTTAAATGAATTAATGAATGTTGTGAGTGATGAAATATTAAAAAAATATTTATTAGTATTTCAAGTTCCGGAAATTGGGGCAATAGTTCAGCATTCAAAGATTAAAAACTAACAATATCTTTTAAACTATCGAATATATGATCAATTATTGTTCGAGTACTTTTGTTGGAAATTTAATTATTGACAAAAAGTATGTGATATAAAATCTTAAATAATTTGTATTAAAAAATTTACAGTGATTAAAAAAAGATAAATTATTTTTATATTTTAATTAATCATATTTAACATTCAATAACTATGTTAATAATAATTTTATCAAATTTTTTACAATACATTTTTTCTAAATAATTCATTTTCCCATAAATATATTCTATAAAATTTTCTAATATTTATAATAGTTTATGAGATACATTCATATTTTAAATTTAAAAGATTGGATATTACACCCGAACTCCCGGCGTTTACTGTTTTATAACTCTTCATACAATTTTATTTACTTCAATTTTATCAAATTGTCATAAATGTCTAATATATCATAATACATATCGATCAGTTATTTGTTTGGATCTGAAATAAATAAATAAATTATCAATTTTGTATAATTTAGCATGTACAACATTGCATGTATATATTACTTTTATGCTACTGCAATACGAAAAAAATTATAATTAATTTTTAAGAACATTTTTATTCATTTTATTATTTAATTATAAATGACTTATAATAGTAGCATGAATAAAACATTTGAATGTCTAATATTTTACATGTTTTCAGTTAATATTCTGTAAACAAATGTTGTACTACGTATATATCATAAGTATTGCTTAATCGATATAAATAATTAGTTGCCCATTCCAAAAAGTTTCTGATTTTGAATAATATTAAAAATCTAACTAAACAAAAAATGCTTTGTTGACTCTACTATTAATTCGAAATAAAATGCTTTATTGACTCAACATCAAAAATTCAATTTTTTTCTTCAAATAGTTATATTTATTTGTCGTATGTCAAACACATTATTATTACAAACACCGCACGTCAGAGTTACAAAAAAATGCCACTAAGTGGGCTCATGTCCAGTTGGGACATTCGTTAAATAAAGTATGACGATGGTTAACGTATTTGGCTTCTAACAAGAAAAAACATTTTGGAGTAATATTCATTCCTATTTATTTTAAAATGTCACAAACGTTTAATTTAATTTAACAATGCATAAAAATAAATTTTGTCACATTTAAATATAAAAGTGTTTTCTTCAATAATACACCCTTCGTGTGTCAACACAAAGATTCCAGCTGTGACTTAATGGATGTGCCATTACCACTCTACATGTATGGTTGAGAGGTCTTTTAATAGTGTTTACAACATCAAATAATTTACTAAAATATGAAGAAGACTAATATGTTTTTATACAGTTTGTTTATTAGGTAAATTAAAAAAGCTAAGGAGATGATAAAGGATTAATCATGAAATGACAAAGAAAAATGGTATCCATGAACATACACTTTATGGAACATAATTGCAATATCTCGTGACAATTTGTAAATTTTGTACCTAAAACTTTACGACATATGAATAATTTATTAATGGTAATTGAAAAAATGACGGCCATTTAAAACTGTTAATGCTTAGCTGCATAAAACCATAGTATTTACGATGAAACTGTAGCATGTATATAAACAGTTTGTTACGCTGTGAAATATCAACTCGATTGGTTTAACCGGTTCACAATTTAATAGAGAAATTTGAATTTGAGCCTGAAGGGCTATCAGTGATTTTTGAATATACAAGGGTCACGAAACGTAACCATTTACAACTAATAAATTGATTTTAAATCTAATAGCTATATGATTTTAAATACTTCTATAGACAGTGTTGTATACCTTTAGTTACATAATTTTAGATGAGTCACAAAAGTATTGGTATAAATAAATAGATATTTTTATGCTGCAGAGAAGAAAACACAATCTTAATCAATTGAATGGACTTACAACTAATCACGAAAGTAGACCCGAACTATAACCTGAGAGAAATGGAACATCTGGGACGTATAGGAGTATCATTGGATAAGCTTTTAATGGAATTAATTTTATTTAGTGCTGTGGTATACGCGAGTCTTCTTGTAGGTGGTCTTGTACTGTTAAGATAGTCAAAGAAATATTAAAATAATAATAATAATAAAATAAAATAAATAAAAAAAGGTTTAACTAAAATAATACTTACTTGATATATTGTGAAACTCTCATAATAACTGTACTATTGCAAAGATTCAATAGTTTGTTATTTATAGAAATATATATGACCATTTAACATACTTATTTTCTTCAAATACTCATGTGTTAAATGTCGGAAAACATAACATTTATTACGCCGATTACATTATTTATCAAGGTCTTACTGGTTAGTAACTTTAAAATAGAAATATTATGACGAGTTTTACTAGAAAACGTACAGTAAAGAATAACTAGGGGAAATATATATTTATATAAAATAAAATTAATTTTTTATTTTTAGTTCACCTGTCAGTTTATAAGGGCTTACATATTTGTGGTATTCAACAAATGTGGTACTGACCGTTATCTCAGTTAGGGATTTGAACATTGGAAATTGTACTCTGTATTCGATGGCTTAACCACTGAGCTATCAGAATTCTATTGACAGGAAGAAAATAGGACTTAAGTAGAATTTCCAATTGGAAATGGGGTTATTTACCATTAATAATAGATAATATAAGAACAATTACTATGTTATTTCATTTATTTTCTTGTAAATTATATGAACTTTTATTATTTTTAGTTATATAAATATACTTACTCATGAAGTATTTATTTAGTAGCCATTTAGGGCTTATTGTAACGAACTATGGCAACATTCCAACTATTTATATTTACAATATCCAAAACTCTTTGATAGAACTTGTTGTTTAATCTATATTTATAAATAGGATGTTTGTATATATGTATATATGTTTGAAGTTTATGCGCTACCAAACGATCCAACCGATTGCCATGAAACTTTAGGATGTTGTCCTCCATACTCCCGAGATGGTTTCCGTGAAGTTTGATGCAGATCCGTCTACAGGGTCCCGCCCAACGGGCTCCTAAAGATCCCATGTTATTCAAATGGAGAATCTGAATAGTTTACAAAAAACATATGACTGTGTGGTTTAATGTAGTTTCACATGCCATAAGCATGTTGAAGTTCTCACAACAACAGTACTGTATATGTTTTGATTTATTGTAGTTCTACATTTCACCTTGAGAGTGTAGCACACACTACTTTTACTTGATCAAGTGATCTGTATTTGGTGTTAACCTTTTTTCCTCGGTAATTAAAACATGTGGTGAAACGTGAAAATAAAAAATAAATAATTATTTATTTTGCAGTTTACTTTTTATGAAAATGAAAGGCGAGAAAACGTCCACCGGGTTCAGCTACTTTCCAATAAAATTACCTAATATTTACCATCAGACAACCGTAAATAACATACACAATGAATATATACGGCATTATAAGTGATTACTCATAGTAACAAGCTCCCTCGGGAGAACCAGGATAGTCAACGATAAACAACTCACCTTATAGATATTACAGTAGTCTGTTAGACAATGTTACCTCGCTAATGTTGACGACCAGACAACTGTATTTTACAAAATATTACCTCGCTAATATTGATAACTAGACAGCTATATTTTACACAATATTACTTCACTAATATTGATATCTAGACAGCCATATATTACATAATGTTACTTTACTAATATTGATAACTAGACAGCTATATATTACATAATCTTACTTCACTAATATTGATAACTAGACAGCTATATATTACATAAGGTTACTTCACTAACATTGACAACCAGACAACCATATAGTACACAATGTTACCTCGCTAATGTTGACGACCAGACAACTGTATTTTACAAAATATTACCTCGCTAATATTGATAACTAGACAGCTATATTTTACACAATATTACTTCACTAATATTGATATCTAGACAGCCATATATTACATAATGTTACTTTACTAATATTGATAACTAGACAGCTATATATTACATAATCTTACTTCACTAATATTGATAACTAGACAGCTATATATTACATAAGGTTACTTCACTAACATTGACAACCAGACAACCATATATTACACAATGTTACTTCAATAATATTGACAACCATATATTACACAACCTCGCTAATGTTGACGACCAGACAACTATATTTTACACAATATTACCTCGCTAATATTGATAACTAGACAGCTATATATTACACAATGTTACTTCACTAATATTGATAACTAGACAGCTATATATTACATAAGGTTATTTCACTAACACTAACAACCAGACAACCATATATTACACAATGTTACTTCACTAATATTGATAAATAGACAGCTATATATGACACAAAGTTACTTCACTAATATTGATAACTAGACAGCTATATATTACATAAGGTTACTTCACTAATATTAATAACTAGACAGCTATATATTACATAAGGTTACTTCACTAACATTGACAACCAGACAACCATATAGTACACAATGTTACCTCGCTAATGTTGACGACCAGACAACTATATTTTACACAATATTACCTCGCTAATATTGATAACTAGACAGCTATATAATACACAAGGTTACTTCACTAACACTAAAAACTAGACAACCATGTATTGCACAATGTTACTTCACTAATATTGATAAATAGACAGCTATATAATACACAATGTTACTTCACTAATATTGATAACTAGACAGCTATATATTACACAATGTTACTTCACTAATATTGATAACTAGACAGCCATATATTACACAATGTTACCTCACTAGTATTGATAACTAGACAGCCATATATTACACAATGTTACTTCACTAATATTGATAACTAGACAGCTATATATTACACAATGTTACTTCACTAATATTGATAACTAGGCAGCCATATATTACACAATGTTACTTCACTTATATTGATAACTAGACAGCCATATATTACACAATGCTACCTCATTAGTATTGATAACTAGACAGCCATATATTACACAATGTTACTTCACTAATATTGATAACTAGACAGCCATATATTACACAATGTTACTTCACTAATATTGATAACTAGACAGCCATATATTACACAATGTTACTTCACTAATATTGATAACTAGACAGCCATATATTATACAATGCTACCTCACTAGTATTGATAACTAGACAGCCATATATTACACAATGTTACTTCACTAATATTGATAACTAGACAGCCATATATTACACAATGTTACTTCACTAATATTGATAACTAGACAGCCATATATTACACAACGTCACTTAGAAAATATTGACAACCATATATAACACAATGTTACCTCGCTAACATGTACATGCAGACAACCATATTCTACACAATATTACTTCTATAATATTGACGACCATACAACCATATAATACACATTGTTACCGCGCTAATATTTACCTACATACAACCATATACTACACAATATTACCTCGATAATATTGACGACCATACAACCATATAATACACATTGTTACCTCGCTATTATTTACCTACAGATAACCATATTTTACACATTGTTAACTCACTAATATTTACCTACAGACAACCATATAATACAAAATATTACCTCGATAATATTGACGACCATACAACCATATAATATACCATGTTACTTCACTAATATGTACACAGACAACCATATTCTACACAATATTACTTCGATAATATTGACGACCATACAACCATATAAAACACATTGTTACTTCACTAATATTTACCTACAGACAACCATATACTACACAATATTACCTCGATAATATTTTACACCAGACAACCTGATATAACATACACTATGTACTTGTTGAAAGTGATTACTTATAATAACAAGCGTTGACTAGTAACAATTAACGAAACATAATTAAATATTGCCCAGAAAAGGGTTTTTATTGTTTTATTTCATTCTTTTAGTGGATTTTGAAGCTTTTAAAACTAGGTCACTTGTAATTAATTTTTAAAAGCAATATTACAATATTTTTGAAAATTGTAAGTAAATACGGAAATTATCAATTACCTAACTCTAACTATATACTTGTAAAAACCTTATTGTATTTTTTTTACCAACAACCTTTGCTGGTGTTAGTTTTACTGCTGCTATAACTGATGTTATATTTTTGAACACTTATATAGTTTCCACTAATTTTCTCATTTAAATTTTAATTTCCTAATGTACACTCAGTCACTGGTGGGCTCTCATTACCTCTCTATCATGGTGGTATAACTGCTTTGAATTACCTAGCTGGTTGGTTACCTGTTAACCAGCTGGGTGCTGGCTTTGTGGAGAACTACTGATTATATATGCATACTTATCGCTAATTACATATCAAACAGACTAACACCAGGACAGCTTATTACACGGGTTTGGAGTTTAAAGCCTTCATTACATATTCTAACAGATAAGTTTCGTTTTTGGGAGGAAACCGTACCGTTATAAAATATTTATCTGTATAAATAGATTTCATTTTATTTAAGGTACCTAATAATTTATTTTAGCTGAAACATATAAACTACACATATATGTTTTATCTTAACTCATTTGTTTACATGAGTATAAGGTATTTTACGTGAACTTTATTCATTGAGTGAAGTACCGACCGTTAGGTCGGTTGAAGATTCGAGGCTCAGACTTTTACTCTGCAGTCCGAAGCTTTGTGACTAACACACTACGTTATCAAAATAAAACTAAATCCGAAATATATAAAATACAGTTCGTTTTATTTTAATTTATAACAGTTAGTAATGAGTGGCTGCCATGTACGTGGATAAGTTCATGTGTTGTGTACGGAAGATAACTGAGTGTACGGCTTGTCAGCTAGCTATACTACTTCGTTCGGATTCCACATATAGTGGTAAGTCCTTTAGTTTCTCTGGTTATTCGTTAAGAAATTAATATTTCTGAGAAGCAGTTAATGTCAGTTAGGAACAATGACTACACTCGGTCATCAAAACTCATTCCCCCCTCACATTCAGCTATGTCTTTACGCTCGACCTCTTACTAATTAACAATTAATAAGCATAATTAAACACAGTGAAACAATAAACGTCTAGAATAAAACTTTACCGCCACTGGTGGTGCCAAGTCTCGCATACCTGAGTTAGTCAATCAATAAATTATTCTGAATGAAAGTACCTTAACTGGGTCTGTAAGACTAGGTGGCACTTCTCCAAGGTAAAACCTCCTACTTATAGTTCCATTAAGGTGTGTAAGGGGGGGGACTAATCTAGGTAGAATGGATCATCGTAATAGATTGATTACACTTTGGGAAGGTCCAAGTGTTATAAACTGAATCCCTCCCGTGCACAAACTGAGCCCTACTTAGGGTGGAAGGCACTATTCTAACTCGCAAAGGGGAAAACAATTCAGGCTGGATATTAAAAAAAAAGAAAAAGAAAGATTAACTAAAATACAAGCATGATGAAAGAAAAACATTAAACTAAATTAAGAAAAATTGGACTAAAAGCTTGTATATTTTTTTACTTACGAAACATGTCAGCTCAATATTAAAACAAATTATATTATTATATGTAAATAAGACCTTGATACTTAAATTATAAAGTTATAAAATAGTAAAAAATATGGCTTAGTAAGTAAACAGAATTTGTTCATATCTTTTTTCTACGTGGATAAAAAAAATAATATTAGATTAAGTAAAACAATAAACAATTTTAATGATACTAAAAATATATAACAATAATAGGAACAGATGATATATGTAGTTAGATAATTATGTGACATTAACTATAGTCAAAGGACAGCAATATGACCGGGGAAGCGTACACACTAAAATAAACCCAAAGGAGGGGTTGTTATTGTCCGGCACATTGCGCCAGCCGAGAGACAATTGCCGAAATGTGCCAGCGTACAATACGACAACATATTGTCGGCATTTCTTACTAAAAGTCCCCCAACTACAATATATGTATAGTTTCATCGTTTAAATATATAATCATTCCTGATCCTACACAGGATATCAATATTGTTAAAATTACTAGCTAAGCTTTGCCTTAACGTCCTTGAAAAGTAGACAGTACGCTGAGAGTAGTGTAATAATATTAATTACAATATAATTAGTAATTTACGTTAATAACGTAAACATGAATTCAAATCAAAAACCAATTTATTCAATAACTAAACAAATTAGAGACTTAGCATCTGACATGGACATGAAACATGCTAAGACAGACCCAACCACCATGAGGTCACATACAACTGACTCTGACACACCCACCCTGACACCACATACAACTAACTCTGACCCACTCATCCTGAGGTCACACACAACTAACTCTGACCCACCCACCCTGAGGTCACATACAACTGACTATGACACACCCACCTTGAGGTCACATACAACTGACTGTGACCTACCCATCCTGAGGTCACATACAACTGACTGTAACCCACCCACCCTGAGGTCACATACAACTGACTCTGACCCACCCATCCTGAGCTCACATACAACTGACTGTGACCCACCCACCCTGAGGTCACATACAACTGACTCTGACCCACCCATCCTGAGCTCACATACAACTGACTCTGACACACCCACCCTGAGGCCACATACAACTGACTGTAACCCACCCACCCTGAGGTCACATACAACTGACTCTGACCCACCCATCCTGAGGCTACATACAACTGACTGTGACCCACCCACCCTGAGGTCACATACAACTGACTCTGACCCACCCATCCTGAGCTCACATACAACTGACTCTGACACACCCACCCTGAGGCCACATACAACTGACTGTAACCCACCCACCCTGAGGTCACATACAACTGACTCTGACCCACCCACCCTGAGGCCACATACAACTGACTCTGACCCGACCCACCCATCCTGAGCTCACATACAACTGACTCTGACACACCCACCCTGAGGCCACATACAACTGACTGTAACCCACCCATCTTGAGGTCACATACAACTGACTCTGACCCACCCACCCTGAGGCCACATACAACTGACTCTGACCCACCCAACCTGAGCTCACATACAACTGACTCTGACACACCCACCCTGAGGCCACATACAACTGACTGTAACCCACCCACCCTGACGTCACATACAACTGACTCTGACCCACCCACCCTGAGGCCACATACAACTGACTGTGACCCACCCACCCTGAGGCCACATACAACTGAATGTTACGCAGGCTTACTCTTTTCAATGACTTTTGTGTTCGTTTCCGTGTTCGTGTGTTAGTTGTTTTTATTAAATGGTGACGAATCCAAATAATTGTCAAGGAAAACTATAAGGTGAAGCCTAGTTTTTTTAAAGGTTTTTTAAAAAACTATTCCTTACCCTGCATCATCGTGCATATCCTTGTATCTCGCTCACTTTCAATCATAACTTTACTTATATCTTCAACTCACTAGATAATATTTAAATCGTTAGTTTAGATTCTATAAAACATAAACTGACCGGGCAATGAAGAGTGCTATGTTTATGTTTAAGTTATCCATATTAAATCAAATTAAAGTTATTTAAGTTGTGGTAGTAAGATTTATTGCAAGTCATATGCATTTGGGGTTTAATAATGGAACTTGTTTGTCATTAAACTGTTTACAGCATTGATAAAGTAAATATTGTATCTTTAAATTGCCAAGTCAATTTAAAATACCTTAATCTAAAATAATTAAATCTATAAGACAACAAACTACGGATAGCAAGATAGTTTCCATTACATAATCCTAGCATAAGTATGTTCGAATTATTTACTTTACCATAAAACACTATACGTTCTGTAATTAATTGTTATGTATATATAATGTTATGACTTTGCATACCGTACGCTATAATTTAATAGTGATAAAATAAATTGTTTTAACATAATTCATTATAATTTTTTTTATTGGCCAAGCTTACGTATATTTAATTACAGCGTGCAAAATATAGGTAAAATATAAGCGAAAACTTTATATATATGATGTTTAATGAATGTATTTCGTCAAATATAGACCAAACCTGAGATACTGATGTAAAATTGGGACTTCGTAAATATGAACATCTCTCTCTCTCTCTCTGTCTCTCTCTCACACACTAATTGCATTTGTGGTGTAATGCCACCATTGGGTCACGTACTCATGTTTTATCCTGTATTTTAATTGGTATATAAAGCTTCATTTGCATTTATATAAATTCTCATCGTGATTTAAATATTTATGGAATTTTTTATTTAAGTTTAAATTAAAATACATTATTTTTTCACCATATTTATAAGGGAGACTCTGCCCTCACTATAAGTAACTTTTAACATTGGGTGTGGGGTATGACTATGGAGTGTTAAACAGTCATGGCCTTGATTTGTATTATACTTATAAAATGAAAACAAATTATTGTCATTGATTTAAAATTGTATTTATTATTCTAAATATATTTTATTTGAACACTATGGTCACTACAAACCCTCATTGCTTTTCACCTAACTAATGTCCTGACCTCACAACATGTTGCTGCAAATTTAGAAGTGACTAGCAAGTGTAACACTATTAACATTTAAAAATATTATGTCATATATATTTTTTTTTTTTTGACAAAATGATTGAACTTTGTTTAAATTATAATTTAATTTGCTTCTTAACCCCAGTAAAATAAAGCTATCTGAGGCGACAAATTTTACCTTATTTACTAGGTGTAATTTAATTTTTTTTTAACTAGGATTACTTACCCGATACCGTCAACGATTCTAGTGATGTTTAGTAATTGCTGATTACTATAGTTTCGACTTCATTGGGTCATTATCAAATCATACAAGACGTCAGTTTCACAATCTCACTTCTGACTTGAAGTTTGTCAATTGCATGTAATTAAATTGCAATTGACAAACTTCAAGTCAGAAGTGAGATTGTGAAACTGACGTCTTGTATGATTTGATAATGACCCAATGAGGTCGAAACTATAGTAATCAGCAATTACTAAACATCACTAGAATCGTTGACGGTATCGGGTAAGTAACCCTAGTTAAATTAGTTACTAAAACGATTCTGGAGGCAAAAAATATGAATAAGGTGTAATTTATCTAACAAAATATCGAAATGATATATTGATAGATAAATTAGATATTTATCTAAAAAAAAAAAATGGATATTTTTCAGTATCTAAGCCAATACGAAATTTAAATAAAAAAATAAACAGCTTAAATGCACTTACTGTAAAACTATGGTCATATTGTAAACGAAAATATTTATTTATATCTGAAACAAATCATTAAAAGTTTTTTGAAATTTCGATCCCCTATGTTATGAAAACCAATACAGTATGGTTCCTAAATCTAGAATAATTAAAAAAAGCTAGATTAAAGAAAGTCGATATGATAAGGGATTCATTTCCTCCGCATTTGTTAAGTAGTGTATAACACACAAACTAATTTATTAGTAAATAGTTAGTTAATGATAAAATAAGATTAGTACAATAACCTGAACTATGTACAGAAAGAAAGGAATAAATAAAGTCTTGTCCATCCAAAGTCAACAATTATAGTAACGAGAGTCTATAAATATAGTATTTATACTAAAATAATGTTAACAATGAAAAAGTACTATCATTTGTATGCAGGTACACCATGTACTCGTATATAAAAACCATTTGATTTATTAACAATTATTTAAAATATTGTTTCTTGTCTAAGAAATCCTAACAATGAAATGATTCTTAGTAATATACTTTTTATTATAATTATTTCGGAAATTGAAATCTTTGACGCAGAGTAATAGAAGGCAAATTAGCAATATCTCCTTGGATCAGTATTTCTATTTACTAATGACATCAGACAGCCTTATTGCGCCCTTAGGCAGTCCTATCCACTTACACTGGCTCATCGTATACAGGAGGCAGATTAAACCTGCAAGGACGACAGTCCTTATTGGTCCTTTGAGCTTAAAGGATGATAATTTGTTAACTTTCGTTATCAACTGTTTTATGGAACACTAAAAGGTTTGGGCTTTGGATTATATTTTGGTTATATTTAGAGTACGTTAAAATCAAAATACAGCAAGAATTAGTTAATTGTTTGAAATACCTACTGGCTATGCCATTTCCAGCTATTATTTTCAATATAAACCTGTATGTGTGAACATTTAAATACTACACAATTCCGATAAATATGCATCGCAAATATTTTAATGGGAACATACATTCGATATACAAGTTGGAATTTTACAAAGACAAGTAAATTTTAAGAGGATATGTTAACACGCAACTTCATAATCTAAGGTAAAATGTTTAATGTTCTGTAAGTCAAAATGTTGTATCAATAATAAGCATTTTTATTAATAAAATTTTTTTAAATAACTCTGTCAACATTATTTTTCAAGTACCAATACTTTATCCCTCGGGAGAACTATTCCTCTACATGCGTAAAATAAACCATTGTTCTGTGGGACAATCTGTTTGACAACAATGGAAATGTGTTTGGTCACCCTACACTGTTCCCCAAACATCCTACCAACTCTTACCAGCCCTTTAGAGACAAGCCTCTGCTTGTATTATAAACACAAAGTTGCATTTCTGTAAACGTCGTTTTTTTAAATTATGAATGGTTTCTTTAACGACCATTATTCGTGCGATATGGTGTAAAACCTTTTAATTGACTTATTGAACTTTTAAACATTTAAATTTAAACATTTATAGTACTTACGGTTTTGTGTAGATTTTGCTCAGTTTTAATCATTTATTTTATTGTTAAATCAACAAAAAACGAGTTTAACTAAAAACATAGTTTACTTGCAGGGAATTTATAATTTAGTTACAGTTCTATTTAAAAACTAATAATCTTAAATTGAACTGTGCTGCAATAGTATATTTTAAAATTTATTTTAATATACATATATTATTGACGTTAATACATAATACTATATTTATTAAATGTAGTATAAATAACTGTAAAATGTACTAAACATACCAGAGTGTCAGTAATGGTAAGTGGATATTATAAATTAGAGTCGTTAACGTTGCTAACCTTTTATTAAATTAAAATCAACTCTACATTATTTAAATTTTAAATAAAATTACACCCTACGTTATCAATATATCATACCTTGGAGTGTGTAATTAAAAAAGTTGATGTTTAATGTTTAGTATTTATTTACATTAAAATTTTCTCTTTTATAAGTAAGTTAATTCAGTTTGTCCACACATTAATTTTAAGCGTAAAGATGTAATGTTATTTTTTAATTTAGTACCTTAGCATTTTTTTATTGTTAGACAATAACATATGCCAATTATTGTTCCCAGTTTCCTTCTTATTACTTGTATATAAGAAGGAATTGACCCACCCGCCCTACCACAAATCCAATTAATACCACAATGTAGTAAATCTTTTGCAAACGGTATTTATGATAACTTTTCAACAATAATTAATCCCTTTGTAATAAAGTTTGTAAGAAACAATAGATTAAAATTATTAAATTTAAATGATTACTTTAAAAATCTTTTATTATATGATTTATTGTATCAAAACAAAAGTATGTCACAATATAAAATAAATGATATCACTGTGTTTGTTATTGGGAATAATGGATGGTATACCATAAATAATAAACTCTGTATGAAATAATGTACTGTTTTATTTCCCTACATCTGTTACAATAATAAGCAATCTATATTCTAAGCAGACAATAATGTATGTAAACATTCATTTATTATATCATAATCAAAGTCCAGAAGTTTGGCTGGCTACTTACAGGACGCCACCCTGTACTACTCACACAATACTACAGCACAATGTTAACAATGTATAACCGCCCACCTATACACGTACTGTAGTACTGACCCTCCCACCCATCCATACACGTACTGTGGTACTGACCCACCCACCCACCCATACACATACTGTGGTACTGTGTTGTATATAAACATACTGTGGTACTGTGTTGTATATACACGTACAGTGGTATTGACCCATCTACCCACCCATACAAGTACAGTGGTATTGACCCACCCACCCACGCATACACGTACAGTGATATTTACCCACCCACCCACCAATAACGTACATTGGTATTGACCCACCCACCCACCAATAAAGTACAGTAGCATTTACCCACCCGCCCACCCATATACGTACAGTGGTATTGACTGTACACTTAAAAGTAATTTTTATGCCCCTGGACTATAATATGCCTTACAGACCCTCCTCATCTGAACTAAAATTGTAAACTAAAATTTCTTAGTCTTAACTTAAACATCAGTTTGTGTTATACCAAGGGAAACTACTATTAGGCTTTCTTTTAATTACGTGTCAACATTTACCCACTCGCCCATACACTTAAAGTGGTACTGACCCAACCGCCCACGCACAGTGGTACTGACCCACCCGCCCACCCATACACGCACAGTTACTACTGTATGAGTGTGGGAGAGTGGGTGGGCAATGACCACTGTACGTGTATGGGAGGGCGGGTGGGTCAATACCACTGTACGTGTATGGGTGGGCTGGTGGATCAGTACCACCATACGTGTGTGGGTGGGCTGGTGAGTCAATACCACCCGCCCACACATACACGTCCAGTGGTCATTGCCCACCTGCCCTCCCACACTCATACAGTAGTAACTTATTTATCAGTACCACTGTACGTGTATGGGTGGGCGGGTGGATCAGTACCACTGTACGTGTATGGGTGGGCGGGTGGGTCAGTACCACTGTACGTGTATGGGTGGGCGGGTGGATCAATGCCATTGTACGTGTATGGGCGGGCAGGTGGGTCAGTACCACTGTACGTGTATGGTTGGCAAGCGGATCAATGCCACTGTACCACTATATGTGTATGGGTGGGCAGGTGGATCATTGCCACTGTACCACTGTATGTGTATGGGTGGGCAGATGGGTCAATAACACTGTACACATTGATAGAAACTAAGGCTGACTATTCCTTAGAAGTGTGTGAGTAAGTTACTCTGTTATATATACTAATTATATATATTAGTAATTTACACTAATAATTCAATATAATTAAGGCTAACTGGCAATTTTAAAACTTCCCCCTTAACCACTAGAGTAAACGAAGCCAATAACCAGCATCCTTTTGGTGAAAGGCCAGAAGTTCCCTGGGGATATCCATATTCTTAGGCTAAAATACCTCAGAGGCGACATCTATCTTTTATATTCTTCACTGGATCACGTGTGGAAGTTCTCAGTCTGAAACCAAAACGAATTTGGTAAAAAACACTCCTATTTTTTTAATGCTGTAAAATAAATGTTATAAAGTTATTTTATACATTTTCCAATTTTAATGTATTCAATCATTAAGTATGTATTTGTTACACATTATACAAATGAAGATAATGATTTCCTCGAATTCATTCTATACTAATATTATCAGTGCTAGTTCGAAAATACTTTATGTTAAGGAAAGGACATTAATATATTTTTATATTCTCCCTCTTTAAAATATAACATTAACAATAAATAAAATATATGGTAATTGTGCACTTTAAGACACCTCTGAAAATACGATTTCTTTTTGAAAATTTGATGAAGTATGAGTCTATAATTATTTAGAAGGTTGATTTTATCCGTGGAAAACTCGTTTTTTGTTGAAAAGTCAAAAAAGTAATTTTTATGTAACAATGAAAAAAATTAAAGCGAACATTAGCCTCTCAAAAAAGAAATTCTATATATTGATCTTTGTCAATAACAATCCGTTTATAACTACGTTAAGTACAAAAATATTGTAAAATATTAAATATTAATTAATAGAAAAATCAGTCTCCATTTAAATACCGTAACACTGTAAGACAAATAAGACAGAAAATCAGTAAACAAATCCTTGAAAACATACGTTGTTAAAGTGACATACTCGAACTACGTTAATGTAGGTCGTCAAACACATTGCATCTATTTGATATGAAGGAGTTTTTCATTACGATGAACATGGAACAACTTCGACCTCATTTATCGAAGGTTTGTTTGCTTCAACAACTTAAAGCAGAAAATGTTGAGAAAAGTTTCATTTTGAATTAATTAACTACTGTATTTCAACGAACGTTAGTGATGACATGAGTCAAAAGTTCTCATGAGAGTTTCTCCTCCACCCGCCCGCCCATACATGTGCAGTAGTATTGACCCACTCACCCACCCATACATGTGCAGTGGTAGTTGTCGAAAAGTTGTCGAATCAGTTACTTTTACCTATTCATTGTTAACAAAATGGAACTTCATGTTTCCGTGTGGATACATAATACATGATAAGTAGATAATATTTGGTGATTGACAATGCTTTGAGTGTTTAAGAAACAAACGCAACATTTCGACAGGTATAACAAACTTCTGCCGTCTTCAGGTGTACTTAGTAACTTAGCCTATATCTAATTTTTTTATTATTCTTAACCCATACTAAATCAGAAAAACTTAATACTACATGATAGATACTAAAGGTTACTGTTGAAAGCATGTATTATCAAGTTTTTTCTGATTCAGTATGGTTTAAGGATTAAAAAAAATAAATAAAGATTTTTTAGGCTGTTAGTAAGCACCTGAAGATGGGAGGAGTTTGTTATACCTGTCGAAACGTTGTGTTTGTTTCTTAAACAGTCAAAGCATTGGAAATATCCAAATATTATCTTTATATCATGAAAAATCTAATGCTAATAAATATATTTCAAACGTAATATATGTTACCAAGTTTTTTTACTGAAACTAAGTTGATGTATTGCTTTGTACTCTTTGAACCGTATATATTGTACATTGTTGAAACATCTACTGATAATCAATATACATTGCATTTATAAATACATTTAAAGTAGGTGCAAGTATTGAAATAGTATATAAATAAAGCCAAGTAAAATAGTTTTTACTTGAAATCCTATTTTCTTATCAATTAAAATAATTATTCTTTTATTTTTACAGGTTATTTACTAATTTTTCAAATAAAATGTATATTGATAAGATTATATGTCCTAAATAGTATTGAGAAAAAAGTCGCTCCTTAAATTCATTACATAGAAACTCCTTACAGTCGTGCTCTTTAATTAAATTCTTGTATTAGAATAAGACCTAATATTTAATATACGTATGTATAGTAAAAAATACTCTTAAAAAAGCACCTTAAAATATATTACAGTGTGTAATAAATATAAAAGTACTATTATTTTCTATTTATATATTCTACATAAAAGCTGACTTACTCACATTTTAAAATATAAGGAAGTACACAGGAAGTAAAATCATCAAAACCTCTCAAATACTTGAAATATTTATACTGTCATATTCCCTTCGAATAATATTTCATAAGCGTAGATTCCAAGAATACAAAGAGAAAGAGCAAGGTTAGGAATTTAAAACATTAATTCCTATTTAGTAAATAAACCTTTCCGGAAACACTTTTGTTGATAAAATAGAATAAAACATCAATGAATTCATAAATTTCGTCACACTACTCGTACGACTACGGACTGCCAAATAGGTAATGATAATCTTGAAAATAAAAAGTTAATAATGTTCATTGTATGAAGCATACCCTATTTTATATTATGTTTGTAATTTATAAAATACATTTTTAAGTACATAAAGCAGGAGATATCGATTGTTAACGTCTTAGATATATCTATAAACTAATAGGCCTAATGAAAACTAACATTATGACACTTTCGTTTATAAATCACTGAAGATTTTATACATTATGGTGAGAATGCTTTATACAACCATTCAGAAAGCCAGTGGCCGAGCGGTCTAAGATGTCAGGACTTTGTACCTGAGTTAGGGATAGAGCAGGTTCGAATCCTGGCCTTAACTGTTAGTTTTTATAAGTAATATTGACCTTGTACTGTACTAAATATCCCCCTACTCTGTCTGTTAGTTCCCCACAAAGATGAGTGATCGATGGGGAATGGGCCAGCTGAGTTTAAAGAGAAGACCGGCATTTCCTTATATGTATATAAAAAAAAGTCTAGTTAACATGGCAGACTTACGAGATGTCATATGTCCATTGATTAGAAAACAAAAATAGATCAGAGAAGAAAATACTAGTATGGCATCATGTATTGTGGCCATGGAGTCAATATTCCCCAGTTAGTTGCCATGGTAATATTGATGCTTGACACAATATTAGATACATGTTTTATCTACCCCAGTACGAACAGTGATCAGAAATAACCTCTTTGCTATTGGCCATGGATAACGAACTCTGTACTAATATAATCATAAATAATGAGTGATATTACTTTTTATTCAAAATACAATCTTTAGCGTGTTTTAATTATTATTAGTTTTACAAATTATTTTTAGCATATAATTACCTTGAGGAATATAAATACATTTATACTAGGATAAAACTACATTAAAAGTGTCCAACATTTCAATGACTAAAACACATTAGAAGCTTCTTTTTTACATGTATCACTTATTAACTGATTTGCCTTCGTCAGGTTAAATGTTTGGAGTAGTTTCAAAATGTAATTATAATTTAAATTATATTACAGAATTATTTTCAGTAAAAAAAAATGTAGCTGTAACTAATCACAATAATGTATTAAAATATACACGTAAAATGTAATTTTATACAATATTACATTTTCCAATAATATAAGAATTTAATTGATATAGTTCATGTAAGTATTTATTTTTGCTTAATTTATGCTGCAAAATTATTACCGTATTTACAATATTACCGAATTGTCTGGCTTTCATTAGCCTTAAATATATTAACGCCTTGAAATATTAAGAGTAATTATTACAATAAAATATAATATAGTATTTGATAAGTATCGTGATTGAAATATCTTCATTAATGAAGATATCTTAGACTTAGCTACTGACTACAGTGATGGATCAGTGGCTAAGGCTTTGGACTGCAGAGTACTGGGCCAAAATAAAGTTCCAGGCCTACGTGAACTGGTGAGTTAAGTTTCATTTAACAATAATATTTTGTAACCAAAATAATTCTCTGATGTGGTAAGTGTCCCACTGTTTCTATTTATATATTTTTTAAATTCATAATAATTAGGAAATATACCTGTATTTGTATTAAAGTTTCATCAAAACCAGTCAATATACTCAAATAATTTAAATTTATTTTAATGGGTAACTTTATTAAACAACTTTGAACATATCAAACGCATCTTTATGCTATTTTAATACAAATATGTGTATAATGTTTTCTTAACATTACTTTATCTGTTCCATATGTATTCTTAAATAAACCAAACAGAATATATTTATTTTCCGTCACTTGTTGAAGGTGGAGTGGAAGATGTTATGAAGGAGACATGAATAAATAAATATAATCACTAAAATATATCTCTTCACCGTCTGGATACGATTGTGAATTTATATTCAAATTAAATTCGGAAAGATTTACCAATATTTGACTGAAACAATTATCAAAGCAATTTATCTTACACCAAATCTACTATGATCTATATATCATATGTAATAACTAATAAATATTTAACTAACAAATCTCACCATAAGTAATACAATTGCTAACCCATCAAATTTGGATTGGCTAAACTACGTGTATCAGCTATTCAAAAATGAAAATATTTTTGTAAAAGTGACTACTGAATTACTCTTGTACGCCATATTTAATATGAAAGCGTTTTCAGACTAAATGTCTTTAGTTTGAGTATTATTAGTGTTAACAGTACAATTGTAAATGAGTAAATATAAAAAAACACCCATAATCATTTAGTTTACAGAAAAAAGACTAATAAAAATATGTCTCTTTTAATCAACAAATCTGAGAGTTAAATTTTGCTATATGAAATGTAATAAAATGTGTTTTTATTCATATACTATCAACATATACAGATATATATATATATGTCTTTTTAAATTAAAACATGAGCTTTTTAATTACAGTTTAACAAAATTTGCAAAAATCTGCACAAATTAATAGGGAAAACACATTTACTAATCCATCCATCAACTCCCACTTTTTGTCTCGCTGTCATTAATCACATTTCTTGTTGGCTTTCCTGTCATTAACACATTTCTCACTTTTCTTATAATGCAGTATTTAACCTAATCACATACAAAGTATACTACACTATTTTACTCTAAAACAATGCAGAATTTATGTTATTAATGTTACATCGTTTAATTAGTAATGATGTTTATATTTACAAGTGGTATAGTATGTGGTAGAAAAATAAATAATAGTTTATCACATTATTTATAATATAAGAGTTGTTATTACATTTAAAAATAAACTTTTAAACACTCACCAAAGTATACTCGTATTTCTTGGCAGTAAAGTTACAAATACAGATATGCAGAGTGGAAGAATATATGGGAACGCGTTCACTACTTTTGTATGACACTTGTAAAAGTGAAATCTTGAACATAATCGTGGTTCAAGATTTCACCATTATATTACATTTTTTTTGACACCATTAATGACATTTAATTATTTCAGGAGGACTTCCCATGAGGAGTTGAACGAAAATCTTCAACGTAAGCCTGGGTCGAGTTTGGTATCAAATGGAAGGTGCTCAAGAGAAATTAAATGCCGCAAAGTGAACTTTGAAAGGTTTATCCTCTCCAGAGTAGTGGTAATTCAAATTTCAAAGTAGTTAATTTGGAAAATATTATTTCTCCATTATTGAACGGTTTTAAGTAAATTATTCTGATAGAATTTATACTTTATACAACAAAAGTATTGAAAAAAATTAATGAAGAAAATAACGTTGTTGTGAAAGCGTTCCACAATTTTTTCCACCCTGTATAAGTCGCAGTATAAACGTCTGATTTTTATAAATCGTACGATTTTCAATGTAGAAAAGAAAAGCAATACTAATGTCAAATCATTACACAATTTTACTAAGCTTTTATGGAAAAAAGTGTCTCAATATACTTTTAATAGACTCCATACGTGACCAAACTTTTTTAAATTATTAAATTAAACATAAATTAATTTTATAAAAAAGTAAAATATTGTTAACTACAATAATTGAAAAATTACTTCTAACGAATATTCAACAACACTATCTTAGTAGGTATTATTATGTTGGACAAACTGTTTTATTCATGTTCGAAATATGCGTTGTAAGAGATAAAGATAAATGAAAACTTGAAATGTTGAACTGGTAATTATCATTTGCGTTGAGGAAGTCTTAGTGATGATCATTCCTGTGTGAATGAAAAAGTTCAATGCAATCTTCATCTTCCACTGTATAGTCTTAAGGGTCAAATAACCATGAACTGGGGTCATCAATGTAAGATGGGTCTTACGTGACTCGCTGTCCTAAATACGAATTACATTGGTTTTCCTTAAGGCATTTCATGTTTTCATTACGTTTATTGTATGATGTTTGGGTAAAGTCACATATTTCTACAGCCATTCAGAAAACTGTTGATTTATTATTATCATAATTTAGAGCACACTCGATCTAACTCCAACCCTTATTTTAAATACCACCAAAGCAATATTAAACATGTTTCAAGTACGAATTTAAAAAGGATCAGCATTTACAAAAGCTAAAGATATTATGATGGTTTTTTTTAAATTAAAGTAAATGACAATAATATAATAATAATATCTAATAAGACTTACACCGAGCCAAAAAGCAGAAATTCGTGTATTTTTCCAATCGATATAGTGTATACATGTATGCCGTCTGTAGGAAAAGACTGGTAACCCCATAATAAACAGACCCAAACATTACAGATTTATAAAAAAACTACTGTTTCAAAAACTTTCCATGGTGGTCGTCAAAACATAATTAGCGTAGGGAGTTGCGCTATGTGTTTATATTAACGATTTAAGGTAATTTCTGAACGTATTTTTCGCTTTATTTAAAAATGTGGATTTAATCGTGAATTTAGGTTTAAGGAAACTAAAAGCCCATCTGATTCTGATAGTAACACAATTTAGAATGCTACGATTTATTTAAAATAAGTAAAAATATCAAATAATAATATAAAATTGTTAAACTTAAACTGTCTGCTTAAACATTTTACTTGATGACATTTTCGAACTTTACATTTTTAAATATTCTTATTTTTGTATAGTAATTGGTGGATCCATGGTTTCCATAAGGATAAGTTCCATAAACAAAGTTTGAGAGTGATATAATTTTGTGAAATTATTTTGGATATAATTTTCAACATAACGTAGATAATATGTATAAAGTCAGAGTTCTACAATTCGTTGTAAGTTATTGGGTACAATGGCTCACACCAATACATTGTACAGTAATCCAACACGCTCTGGTACTTTGACCCTAATTGTTATTAAAGGCATCTTCTTGCCAATATTGAAGAAGATAACTCTTTTCACTGGAAATAGTTATAAGTAGAAAATGAATGTCTCATTTGACACAGTTTTTGACTAATGGACTAATATTTAAAACATACTTTTTATTAGAATAGACTTTAAAAAAATAATCACTTTCTGTATTTATGAACACTATTATAACAGAAAAAAGGGTTTGTTAGAAATGTTATAAGATAAGTATTTCAGTATTGAAAAAAAATAAAAAAAGGAAAATTAACTATAAATTATTCTGATTTGTAAGTAAAGAAACTGACTATTATTCAATAACTAAAGCTAAATATTTTAATCTGAAGATAAAAAAAACTTACATTCATTCGACACCATAGTTAGAACATCGCGTTCATATAAAACATGTATATAATGTTTAATTGGCATAGTGTTGTAACCCAGCTACTTAGGGACAAGAAAATATGGATATTGTGTGCGATATGTTCGATTTTTGGTCCTCTTACTAAAGGAGTTGCCATCACCGTGGACACTACTTTAGAATTTTGGGGTGTCTGTGTTGGGTGGTAGTTGGGATCCAGATGTTGTGTAATAAACGAACTGAATATATTGCTTGTCAATTAGCTAAAAATAACAAAAAAAAATTGTGTGATTCAGATTACCAATTGAACTGTCGGTTCCTTAGTTGGCCTTGTTTTCGTTTATTAATAAATATTAATTTCTGAGTTAAGTCAAACTCAGGTATGGATGACAAGGCTACACAAGTCATCCTACAGTCATATAATCATTCCAATTCACCTCAAAGTACACAAAACCTCTGTAGATGTCCAAATTCTGAATGATAATCTAAATTAATATTGCTGTGCTGTTAAATATATATTTAAATGCTCATCTGTAGCATTTATGCTAGTAAATTTATTTTTCCACAATACCACATTTTGACAATCGTTGGAAATCTTAGTAAACTGTAACTAAACTTCACAGAAATCGAAAGCCACTGTGGTTGCAATATACGTAGGCCTATACCACTGTTGGAGATGATCAAGTTCCTTGTTTAAAAAATATCAGAAAACTAATTTTAGTAAAATACAAACAATACTCCTGTAATCGGTCATATTTGTATAATCAAGCCACACTCTAATATTTAACTGAGAGAAATAAACAATTTTAAGGTGCATATTCAATCGAACCTGTGTCAAAAATATATCTAAAATCAATAGTTTTTATTAGTAAATAATTTTAGAAAGAACTAAGATACCACTTATTTTTATTCAATTAACATAATTTTCAAGTAAATTTATTGTCTTTTGAAAGACCAAATGTAAATAGCTGAAGCCCTCCACAGTACATCATTCTCACAACGACGTAAGATTGCGTGTCGTGTTTTTGACAGAGTGACAACTCTATCAAGTGTCAACAGTGATGAAGAAATATACAATTTCTCTATATTTCCATTTCTTTCAATGCAAGAATACAATCTCAGCATACAACCTTTACGTGACTTATGATTGTTGGTTGTTTTACATAAATGATTATGTCCATGAATTTGCTTGGAATCACGAAAACATAAAATAAATGTCACATTTGAGTAACAACCTATTATATCTCAAACCTAAATATCATATAACATTTTTGTTTCATGTTATTTCGATGTATGTAGGACAGAAAATTTAATTGACTGTCAAGCATTTACTAACTGTTATCAAAACAGATGTAATAATACACAACAATAAATAAAAACATTTAATACAAATAAAAACACATTTAAGTTAAATTTAATCAGTAATGAAATCTTAGTTCAACTACTGGAGTCCCTTAACTTCCTGTGCTATTTACGTACTAAAAATCTCATGTATAATCTGAATGTATTTGTATATATTAAAACTAATTAAAATACAAGTCAAAGCACAGGAAACAGGATAACTTAACACATATATCCAGGGTGTTCCACAATCATATAAACAATTAATTCTGTTTACGTGTCTGTATGTGATTTACTAACTATGTGGAATCTTATATGATTTACATGTTTGAATTGGAAATATGTGTAATTCTCTCAACATTTTCCAACGTCTTAATATTGAAAAGAGGCAACAATAAAAGACAACCTAGTTAATGTCACAAAGAAAGAAAAATAAACAAAATTTACTTTCTTGAGGTTGCTGCAAATTTTTTTGTACATTTTATACACATGTATAAAAAGTATAAACAGAAAAGTTTAATGTACATCTTTATACACCTGTAGTAATAATTACTATGTTCATATTTATCCTTGAGCATTTTGGGGGATTAATAGACTGACAAGGTTTTGGCCCTGCCATCACGTGAAATATTTGAGAAATAACTAGTCAACACACGAACTAGACTCACTAACTCGACACATACTTAGCGCACTATTGGTTGACATCTTTCTTTATTTTTTTCTTCTATATTATCTTAAAATACGTGTAAATAAAAAAAATCTCATTGGCTGATATTAACAAGTATAACATGGAGAGTTATTATGATTTTAATATTCAATAATAATATTCCATACGATACTTCAATAAATGTTTTGTTTTCTTTGATTATCATATTATTTTCGTTAGTAAATTAATTTTTGTGAATTTTCTAAATAAGAATGCAGCATATTACAGTTATTATTGTTACCATATTTTTAATAAAACAATTTACAAGATTATGCACTGTAAATATAACAGATTTCCTTGGGTTACATTTTCTTCCTATATTCTGAAAAATAATGAACTTTTGATTGCATACACAAATCAAATATTGTGAAGGAAATCTAATATTGTATTGAAAGTTATATTTATTAAAGGTCCACAAGTAGGCCTTATATCAACTCAAGTATATTGGATGCCACTTTATTGGAAGTTTGCTCTTGTTATTGGATATGGTACACGATGAAAAATAAAAGTAATCGTATTGCCTTGAATCAGCAGACGTAATAGAGCATATTGAATAATATTTTCTTAACAAGTGTGTTGATTAAACATAAAATACAATTTGGTTAGTTCTACGAACATAAAAATATGAATTTAATTATAGCCAAATTACATTTACTAACAAGATTATAAACAAAAAAATTAATGTTAACATTTTTTAAGAATTTCAGATGATTAATTACTTCTCCCACTAATATTTTCATTATTAATTTATGTTGGCCTTCACTAGACTACAGCTGTGTTGGACACTCCTTCCCAACTGAGGTAACGTTCCTTTATTTCTATGGTAATATAAAATTTTCGCTATAATATTCATATTATAGATCATTATCATATGTTTATTAACTATAATACATATATTATCAGACTATAGTCACTAATACTTTGAAGTTTATATTTATCATTTATCGATATTCCTATTTAGCACATGTGACGTCATGGAAGATGCACGTGCTACCTCTAGACCTACCCATCCACCCATACACGCACGGTGGTATTGACCCACCCAACCACCTATACACTCACGGTGGTATTGACCCACCCGCCCACCTATAGACGTACGGTGGTATTGACCCACCCAACCACCTATACATGCACGGTGGTATTGACCCACCCACCCACCCATACACGCACGGTGGTATTGACCCACCCACCCACCTATAGACGTACGGTGGTATTGACCCACCCCACACCCATACACGTACGGTGGTATTGATCTATATCTGACGAACGTTTGAAATTAACTCAAATAAGAATAATTAGGGAAATGTTTCCATCTAAACTGCCTCATCACAGAGAACAAAAGGTCGTAATATTATACAGCTGTCTACGTAGCAATATATAAAGAATTGAAACATTTAATCAATAAATAAAGCTCATATAAGATATTGAGAGATTATGGTCTTTGTAAGTGAATGTAATGATTAGCGCCTTCTAAAGTCACTATATGACTTATGGCCGTAGATATTTTTAAAACTATAATTAATTGTATTCATGAAAGCAGTTGATGAGGATTTCCATTTTTGTATTATAAATAATTATGCGCAAAAATGTATGTATGTCGCAGGTGATTAAGAAAAAGTTGATTTTACAATATTTTCAAAAATCGAACCAAACTTTTGTTCTATAATCTTAAACATGAACAATATGACAACTCTTATAAACAATAGGGCACCTTTATCATTTCGATTTACTTTACACTACAATCAATATTGAACCATTTATATGTCTTTTACTATTTAAGTTACTAAACTGTGGTGCCATTGTCCATGAAGTAATGTGTGAAAGAAGACATTACGATAGTAATCGTTCAATTTTTTTATGCAAACATTAAGAATGATTGTATTTAAAGTAATCTACTGCTCCACAGCCATAATCTTGTTAAAATACTTCACTCCGTAATTCTGTCTCAAAGTTTGACAGAATGATGTATCTACCCAATCTGGACGATGATTGAAGTGACAAAAACACCACTATATATTCATGGAAAATATTACATACGCTGATATGTACACGCTTTGTTTTCAGTATACTTTATATGTTGTTTGATGTAAGGGAATTCAAACGAATTAAATTTGATTGTCACATACGAGCTTCAATAAAAACATTGGTGTAGTAACGTTACCAGTATTTACAAGACTATGACGGAAGTTAAAGGTCATTACAGTAAGTGCTCCATTAAAGGTCATTTTACAAACAGGAAGGTAACACTCCACTTAATACTGCAGGAAGGGCGTTATGTGTTACACCAATACTCCCTAATCAACTTGAAATACCCAGTTGTATGCAAAACAGTATTAAAAAAAGAAACATGAGTAGTAAAATATAAAACGTGTATTTTGTTAACGAAAATCACTTAGCGTAGTGTATAATATATTTACTTTAAATACATATTTGGCCACAAATAATGACTGTACGTATTTAAACAAATAATTAAATATATTAAAGCAATTATAAATAAATTGCATTATTAAAATATTTTGCATTTATTAAATTTTGTGCCAAAAAACGGTTTTAAAACCGTTAGGAACTATACCATATTGAGCATTGCATTATTTTTATTATTTTTAAAACAAAATAATAAATATTCTCTAAAGTACGACGAATATAAAACAGTAACTAGGAAAATAAAAATCTACTTTACCCTCAACAAAATACGTGTATCGTTCTTTTTATATATTACTTTTCAGCATAAAGAAACAGTACAACTAACTTTCATTGTTTCCTTACAATTAAAAAAAGCTCAATATCTACCAATTCTAAATATATTTTATAAAATTCTGTAACAGTCACTAAACGTTAAAAGATTATATATATCTTGGCTGGTGATAAATTTCACAAAATTAGCCTTATTTAAATATCTATTCCGTTAGGTAAACATTTCATAAGAGGAATACTACTTGCACTTTATGTACAAAACATCATCATCATGACAGTGTTATTTCCTAATGCTCATGTAATTAAATGAATGAAAAATAAATAGTGATCATTTTGAAATCTAATCAAGTGTTAAAACACTTTTTCATTAGTTAATTAAATATATCATAGTTGGGCAGTAACCAAAATACAACAATACAAATTTTCACTTATCTTTTTATTCTCTGATAAAACACTGATTGTAAATATAGGCCCTGAAATACGCCATTATAAATAAATGTGATGTTTGGAGATGAAAGATCCTTGTCTTCATTACCATCTAACATAGACTGATCATTATAAAGAGCTAATTAAACACAGACTAAAGCAATATTAATGAAGGAGGAGGCAACTTATTAGAGAAACCTAATTAAATTTTATTGGCAATATATCTGCCTAATTATCAACACTAATTATTTCACTAATTACTCAGTTCTATCCTGAAAGCAATTTAACCTGAAGTGTAATTTTGTATTAATAAATTATCAATGAAATCAATTATATATATTTATGATCACTAAACGTTTTTTAAATTGATTGTTATATCTGTTGATATATTTCAATAAGATTTTGTTGTGTGATCTTCCCTTCCATTATATTTCTACCGAAACATAATACATTAATTATAGATGCATTCCTGTTGTTTGACAACAACCGAATACAATGTGTCAAAATAAATTATCATATTGAACGAATTTAATAAAGTTATTTTACCCAAAGGACAAGTCTAAAAAAAATTTAAGTTAAGAAAATTATTTAGAATCTAAGTAAATGATGGCTTCGAGCTTCGAGTAGTATTGAGCAAATATTTTACTCAGTACATGGTATTTAAAAAACCCCTTAACTTTTTAATATGTTTCCAAAACAAACTTTATAATTGCATATCCAGTTTAGTCCTACTTTTGCGAAAGTTTTTTATTGACTTCCAAATAAAGTTAGAAAGTTATTTCACCGCCAGTCTTCAATTGCTCAAACTAACGTTATTTGGGCCTTATATACTCTACCGAATGTTGTTAAGAGTTTTTATTTCAAACTAAACGATACAGCGATATAGATCTAGTTATATTTGTATTTTATTTTTATAAATTCACGTAAGACTACTGGCAATTAAGATGTCCCAATGTTTAATTTGAAATAATTTATTCCATAGTTGCAACGCACAAATCGTTATACCACAGAAAAGTTATGGATACAAAACATTTTAATTCCAGTGATTTTATCTTGTCAGTTTTGTTTTCTCTTTTGAAGATATATGAATTCTAAATTATATATTAAGGAGTAAAAAACTATGGATTTTTGTGATAGCTCGTTAAAGAAATGATTGTTGCAATTTAATGAAATGTTATTATTTAAATACTCTAAATTTAATTTGTTATATTTTACTATAATCATTACACATTCAAAAAAGTATATATTTTGTGTTGCCCAAGTATTTATTATGATTTATTATTTATCAATAGATATACCTATTATAACGCACAACTCTTACATCCAATAATTGCAACATATACCCCTTAAATTTTTTTGTATTCATATGAGTTAATATTTTATTAATATATACGTTGATTATTATTTTTACTTATATGCAGTTGTGTCAAAACTCTATTCACAATTTATTAAAGTGGTCAATTAATACATTATACAATTCATTGTACATCAATGTAAAATTGTATTACCAAGCTTTTTTCTCAAATAGCTATTTGGACGATTATGTGCACTGTAATTTAGAATGTTTGATTTCAATTGATCAAAAACATTGAATTTAAATTGTTGCTAATGATGTCAACAACATTGAATTACAAAAGGGTCAGACCAGTCATTGAAATACATAGAAATAAAATGTGAATTAATCATTTATAAAGTGTTCAGTATCAATGTTTCATATAGTAAACAAAATAGAAACATGAATGAGGTAGGCAATTATAATATTTAATGTAAATATTACAACTAGTATTGAAAATGGAATTCTCCTCAAGATCACTGGAACAAAGTTTTTACTATTAGGTAAAATGGATGCGTAACCTCCTAAATAAAATTGCTATTTGGTTAAATAAACTCCCCGAGGATAATAATTAAACAGCTCGACCCTTCTACTAGTAGACTCTCTACTCTCTAAAAACTAACTGAAATAATAACTGACCTTTTACATTAATTAGTTGTGTAAAAACATAGCAATGCTAGCTAATTGTAGTCGATGTCGTCATGTAATTAACAGGAAAAAATCAACTGGTGTAATGTAATTTAACGATGTTGCAAGAAACAGATATTGGTTACAGTGTTTTGTTCTTCGTGTTCATTAAGACGTTTTCTGAGTAGAAGGTTCTTCTTTTTGTGGTATAGGGACACATGAGTTAAGTACATGAAATAAAAAAAAACCAACTTATTTCGAACAGTTTTATACTAAACTTTTGGCGTTTAAATTTATAAAATTTTAACTAAATAACACAAACTTTGGTCAGATTCCAGTATAAGCCCCCAAAACGTGAACTATGTTATAAAGCTGTAATCATTTATTCTAATCTAACCTAAACTAACCTAACCTAACCTTAACTAACCTAACCTAACCTAAACTATCTATGTTTATCTATGTAATAAAGCTGTAATCGTTTAATCTAACCTAACATAAACTAACCTAACCTAACACAAAACATAAGCTATTTAATTAAGCTGTAATCTTTTAACCTAACCTAACCTAACCTAAACTAACCTAACCTAACCTAAACTAACCAAACCTAACCTAACCCAAAACATAAACTATGTAATAAAGCTGTAATCGTGTATCATAACTTAAACTAACCTAAGCTAACCTAAACTAACCCAACCCAAAACATATACTATGTAAAAAGCTGTAATAGTTTAATCTAACCTAACCTAACGCAACCCAACCCAACCCAAAACATAAACTATGTAATAAAGCTGTAATCGTTTAACCTAACCTCTCCTAACCTAAACTAACCTAACCTAAACTAACCTAGGTACCTCTCATGTCGTAGAGGTAGTAATACAAGATTTGTATAGTTGAAATATATTGACGGATACTTTTAAACAACACCCATGTCCATCATATAAGATTTCCCAGGTGCTCCACAATGTCCAATTTGCGGGATTTATTAAAGATTGCTTCTGTATGAATAACGGTCCAATTGCTTTATTAAGTTTAATCAAATAAAGGGTCACTATTCACTGTTAACATTAATCACAACAGTATTAGCACGACATTCACCTCTTAACACAAAAGAAACGGTTTATTAAGAAACTAAATTCATTTACCAACCTATAATCAGATTTCAGAGATAAAGTTATCAGTTGAAATTTAAAAGTCTTTTAAATTAGATATTAATTTTTTATATCAAACTAATACTTGTTAATATTACCTTTATCTGATCAATCAATATTTTAAAGTAATTACGTAGTGTAGTCAGAAATAAATTTGTCAAATAACTAATCATGTACTGACTGACAATAATACTAGTTTGACATGGGAAAGTAAACATTTGTGATTTGTCTAGCTGAATAGGTTAGTAACATATTCGTATTTGTATTTTAGACTCCAATATGTGTAGATAAATGAGTATGGACTTTAGCAGTAAACATGATTAAGGATAATTTGAAATGACCATTTATTAGAGATCCATTAATGGTTTTAAGATCATATTAAATCCACATTTTTACGCCTTAGTTAAAATTAACATGATAAACACGGTAACTACTACGCACAGAGAGACAAGTCAAAACGACTTTGGGATTTAAACGAGAGTAAAAATTCATTTAAGAATGTGTTTTGTGTTCAAAGTTAATGTTATGGAAACAACTACTTTACATTGATCCACGTTTATTTAGTGTACATATACCCTTGAGTTATTTATAAATTTTCAAAATTAAACACATATGTATTTTTATAAATAAGTAAAATAGTGTATTCATTAAAACATCAGTCTATTAGTGTTATTCTCGAAGTTCGTACTATTGAATTTATGAAAGGATGTTCAAAACTCAAATAAAGTAATTTCTTTTATTCCGTGAGATCTTCCAGTTACTAGGTTACCATGACCAGACACACGGCTAAAACTTGTTACCAGAAGGGCTCGTCTAACATAAAATTGAATTGACTTGAGTGTTGAAAATCCATTTATAAATGTTTATGGTACTAACTAAGATTTTTATAACAATACTATCATACAAAACTGAAGCATAAACTACGACTAACTAACTTTAGTTTGATTTTTTTTTATTGACTTAAACGTAATTTCCTTGAAAAACTTTACAAATATAATCATTAAAAATAAACAAATAAAGTAAATAATAATATTAGAATATGCTATATTTCACAAGTCAGCGTCTTTGATAAGAGTAATTGGTTTTTTAGATACATAACTCGTAAACCAATTCAAGTTTTGTCACAATTTTAGTAGGTGATACAACATTAGTATGACAGCAAATATTTTCGGTATTTATTGTCATATGAAATCCTGCAGTTAGTCCAACACGCTATTTGCAAAGTTAAACCTTTATGCCACCGAATTCCCCTTTATTACTGCTTTGTTGTTGGATGCATGTACATACAACACAGTCTGTTAGTTTAGAGTTATTTAACAGTCAAACATGTGATCAATAAATCATATCGTATAAAGTCACTGTGCTAATAAAGGGTTAACTCCATAATAGAACACCTTAAATAACTTTATAGTTTAAAAAAAGCTGTCAGTTTTTTGTCAGTAACTCAATATCGTATCAAAGATGGTTCATACTTTAATTACATAAACATATATATGTGTAAGATTTTATGTGATATTTGAACTACAAGTTGAACATCAGCTTTTATCCTACATTGGTAATATTGATTTGTCCTCATAAACTGAATACCTACATTGCTAGAATAATCCTTAAATAAGACCATAAGTACTTCTTTGAGTGGCAAGTATTTTTTTAAAGGGTGCGTCCTAAACTGCAAACGTTTAATTCACTTTGTAAGGGTTAAGTAGAACATTCACAAATTGGTTATTTTTAAAAACAAATTAAAAACAAATAACCTATTTTATCTTCCTTTAAAAGAAAATCTATTGTAAGAAACACATTGTAAGAAAAGTTTCTGTGTTGTAATATTATATAAGAAAGAAATTATAAATATATAACAACGTATAAAAATTTATGAAAATACGTTTTATTTTCAGTAAGTAATTTTATATAATATTTTATATATATAATTTTATACGTTATTGTATACTGTATTTATAATTTCTTTCTTGAAACAAATATATAGGTTAAAATTACTTTTATTACTGAAAACAGAGTTATAATATTGATATTTAGCCTAAAAACACTCCGTTATTAATCTCAAACTGTCACTTATATAAGTTTATTTTAACTTACTAACTTCACATTGTTGCTGGAATCCATTGAAAGAAGAATACTTATTTATGTGTTTCATGTCATTAAAAAGTTGTGGAAATGCATACAAAAATAAAAACTTTAAAATATTAAAATATTCTTTAGAAATATGTACGTAATTATAAAAACCAAGTACATAATAACCGTAAACTGATAAGCAGCCCAAGTCGATCACCATTTGTCACTGTCGATGACACAGTGAGTTTGTTGCCTATACTTACACTAATTGAACCAAAGTGTACTAAAATTATGTATTATGACAAAAATATTTTAATTAGCAAATATATACCATATCTGTCAAAATAATTATTTTACATTTTTATGACGTCCTAAACAATCGGACGTTGGCACTCATCATGTCTTAACTAAGAAAGTATTTTTGGAATGTTATAATACGTGGTTATTTTATTTAAGAAATTAATATATTTTATGATTTGTCTACTCAAACAATATAATAATATATTGCTTTTTTATGTTAAGATTTATTTATATAAAAGTGAACAATACTATACAATGTCACTCTCATATTGCTGATTCCCTTATGAAACAAGGACAGGGGGCCAATATTCGGTAGGATAAAATAACTTTTAACGTTCTTTTTTGCAAGATAAGAGTCCAGATAAAGTTATACTCATAATATTTCCACATAAAAAAAGTTTTGTTAAGTCTATAAGGGTGATTTTTGAAGGGGAGATGGGTGTTACAAATTACTTTTCGTCAGTAGTCTAAGAGCGATCATTAAACACAATTAGAATGTTCAACTTCACTTGTATGCAATGACACTCGTCCTACTCAGTACGACTATGGTGTGATCGTCTTTGAAGGGTTAACATATACTATCACAAAAGCTGACCATTTAGAATTTAAAGTACGATATATCGTACATTTTTAATAATAACATATTATTATGATAGAAGTAAACTATAATAATTATATTACCATTTTTAAAATGAAAACATATTGTTTTCATTCCTCGTGTGTTTTTAAAAATTATGCAAGATAACCAACCACTCATTTGTTATAAAATCAATATATCATTCACTGCAGCTTAGGGATTCATAACTTTCACAACAATACTTAAAATTACTCAATTTACCCCTTTGTTGCTCACATTGTTGTTGTGGTTGTTACCTTACTCACTTACTACGGGATAAATCACTTCCACAACAATACTTGAGTTCACACCAAATACAGTGGTTGCCGTTCAATGGGTATATTGACAATAATGGTGGTTTATAACACCGGTATGGTTATGTTTTATGGTTGCAGAAATAACTAACTGAAGCCGATAATGTGGAGTATCATTGCAAGTAAATTTAGTTTTTAGTTCTTACGAGGACGAAAATAAAATAATAAAGACACAATATTACGAGTATACGTTTACTGGTAGAACCATTATGACGAGAAGACCATAAGCCATTTAATTTTCTTAAAATATATAAAAAATGTTTGTTTTGATAAAATAAAAGAGAAAAAATAATACTTAAATAAAACGTCTAAAAAAAGAATAATTTCAGATATATGTCAATGTATACTACCAACAAATTTCAATTTAATTTATATCTATACGGACAAATATTCATGGATATGTAAATAGAGTGTATGTAACACACAAAACCTCTTTAAATAATTGAATTATATTTTTGTTACGATCAAAACTTTCAGAATGTATTTTAATCGTATTGTTTTCAGGTAATCAATATTTTGTCTCCCCCACTTAAGAATTGCTAATTCTATATGGGTCTCCTACAGCTTGACATGAATTATTTCATGTGTTGATGCCGAATGTTTTATGAAGGGAAAGGAATACATAAAATCTCTAAAGACATACTTACCGTAAAAAATGCCTGAGGATGTATTGTTGACACCTCACTTCCCTGGAGTGTCATAGATCAAGTCACACGCGTTGTTGAGGGTTTGGTTTTGACACTTCCGCACGTAAAATATGGGCTACATAACCACCCGATGGAAAAACCTGTATGATATAATAGATGATTCCAACATAGCAATATATTTAGCTGTATATGTATTATTGCATTTTAAAAGAAGCAAACAATGCAGGAAAGACATGTGCTTTTTATACGTATGATTTTTGTCTGAAACAATATATAATATTATATGACATAGCAAAGTTCTCTGACTAAATATTAATATCACAAAACAAATCTAGGCTAAATATATTTATTTGTTTATTTTTTTTTATTGTGATAGTGTTCATGTATAAATTAAAATATTACATATTTATGGGACTAAACTGGTTAGTTCAATATTTTCCATTAATTAACAACCATTAAAAAAGCAGTAACATTCTAACAGATTATATAAAGTGAACTTTTTTACTCCTGCTAGTGGACGATTTTATGCTACGATGAATTTTGTATAATTCTGTGCCTTACCATTATAATTGTTGATTTTCGCAGTTAAATATATTATTTAGATATTTATTTATAATTTATTCACATAGACCATAATAATATCAGTGAGTAATATTTTGAGTGATGGTTATGAGTTTAATTGAACTGGTGTCATTTTCCATTAAAAAAGATTTTCCAAAAAAGGTCCATAGAGTGTCGCTAATGCTGAGCCAAATTACCGGAAAAAGGTATCGTAATAGTGTCCCAACTAAGGCAAAATAACTATGGCTTTTAACATGGTTATAGACACGATACGCCATACCAGGGATACTGGCTCGATTCCAAAACTAGTTTGTGATTTTAACGAGTGTTCTGTACATAAAAACCTATTTAGGGTCAGTTAGTCAATGAAGTTGACCATTAATGCTACAATGTGTTTTCCTGACAAAGTTTATATACTTTGTTATATATACGCCCTTTAGACGAAACCCCCAACATTTATTGTTTATACCCTTGTAAATAAATCAATAATAACTGTTTATATGATTGTATAAAATGAATATTTTAAAAGTTAATTTAATATTGGTTTAATTATCTGTTAGATTTTAAAAGTAAAACAATGGTTTATTGTAAATTATATATTAAGTTTATATTTTAAAAAATAAATAAAACCATGTACATATAATGAAATATATATGTATGGTTAACAACAGGGAAATATTATCTATATTCTAAATAATATTACAATTAACTTAATGCCTTTAATGTTTGACCAAATTGTTAAATAACCTTTCAAGATTCTTTTTTTTGTAACTTTATTTTCATTAGTTAAATATGCAATAAATAAAATTAAAATAATAATATTTAGCTAGCGAATTTAAATGCCTTCAGAATAGTTGTGTCAGTTCGAAAGCTCGTTCAAAATGCAGCCCAATTACATTAGTACTGCATTTAAGAGTTGGTTATCTAAAATGAGCCCCTTAACTTCCGGCTTCAATAGGGTCAAGACAACAATACAAGTCAAGGCTGACTTCTAACAAAATAGAACACAAAGGAATTATCATTAAACACGGAACTAACATTCTCGGCTCACAGCTTCCGCCTTATAGTGAGCTCAATCCTTATTGAGAGTTGTTACAAATGTTGTTTTGTTATAGTACCAATGCAGTTATGTTTTAAGACATAAACAACTGAAACCGTAGAAATACCTTAGAGCAACAAGGTATCTCTACCACTGAACCACTGAACGTGTATGGGTGGGCGGGTGGGTAAATACCACTGTCCGTGTATGGGTGGGTAAATACCACTGTACGTGTGTGGGTGGGGGGTGGGTAAATACCACTGTACGTGTATGGGGGTGGGTAAATACCACTAAACGTGTATGGGTGGGTGGGTGGGTTATTTAAGTAATTTTTATTAGTATAGGATTAGTATTTTATTAGTAAAGGATTTAAGGTAAGTTATATTATTTTAAGGTAAGTTTATTTATAGTAAGTTAAATTGCACTGTACTATATTTTATTTCAGTTCTAATGAAAAATAAAACTAACTGAAAATATACAACAAAACTAGTTACGTTTTACTAATTAAATCATTGAATTTTGGGTCTTCTTAGTTTTTCGAGAAGACCATTGACCATTTTGATAAAATA
>JAQJVL010001957.1:0-35000 GCA_035578905.1 Stictocephala bisonia | reverse complement strand
CATCCCCACAGAAAGTTCAAAACATGTCCGCCAGCTCTATCAATTGTAATTCTACGTTTTGTCTTACGGTTTCACTTAGTGCGGAATCAATAACGAATTTTAAAACACTAGGGTGAATTCGGGTCTCTATGCCGAAATTACCATGAAGGGTCCAACCTGTCTCCTAATTAAGTATAGTTAAACATTTTCCGTCACTCCATAACTTAATTTTCTAAAATTCAATACATTTTAAATATAATAACTAACAAAGAATATCAAGTATTTAAAATATGAGTGCTTATTCAGGTGAGAAAGCACTGTGTATGATATCACATAATTTTATTCAATTTAAATATCACAGATTGAACCTAACAAATAGAATATACTGAAGAATTTATATATTTATAACCTATTTGCCTCATTTTAAAAGTAAAGTTTTGTATCCTCTATGAAAACTTAGGTACAGCACGACTCTACACGTACAACGTTGTCATATATGTATTGTATATGTTTCGTTTAACTGACTGGTTTATAAAACAAATTTGAACTTTATTTTTTGCTTTATATAAATCATAATTTCGATAAATAATCAATAAACAAAGAGATTCGTTACCTTTAATTCGAGAACTATTAGTTAATGTTCCTTAAAAGTATTCTTAACAAATTATTTGCATGATAACACAATTATTATTTTTAACATTATCGAGTAAAATTTTAATAGCATTTATTTTGTAATACATGTATTCTTTATATAATCATAGTGATGAATAAAAAATATTTAATTAATTATTATTAATTAATAATAAAAAAATTATCAGTCACTAGTTATTCTTAACATACGTTATAAAAAAAGTGTTTAAAAATAGTTTAAACGTTCGTTTTGTACAAAATCTATCTGCAATATACTAAATTTTATTCTTTATAAGAAACTGAAAATGAAATATACTCACAATGGTATTTCTACATTAAGTGTTTTAGTTGTTTCTGTCATGTTACATAACGGTATTGGCACTATAAAACATTATTGGTTTTACACATCCATTAAACGGAAAGCACCCAATAAAACATAAGTGATGGAAGTTGTAGCCCATATCTTGGTTCTGTTACTAAGCATGCAGTCTTTAGTCTAATTGCTTTGTGTCTATTCGTGTTCTTTCTATTCAGTGAAAAGTCTACCTTGGAATGTCTTATTTTTTATCTGCATAGCATAAAATTAAAAAAAGATGAATATAGATTATCCTCTTAGATAATTCACCATTATCACAATTTTAACAATATTTACAATAGTTATTTATATAAGTATTAGAACTGACAAATAATTTTTAAGAAGATTGATTTGTGATTATTTTTGTAAAAACATGACAATCTAACATAATGCAAGTTTACAGAGCGTAAGTGGAAAAAATTCGTTTCATACTTAGAGAAATATTATATTTGGCAAAATTTCAATAGTCTACCAAACTACTTTAATGCTTATCTGTTTTAGTAAGTATCAATTTACCAATCGATTATATAATAACATGGTTCAAACATTTAAGAAACTACTTTTCTGCACTAATAAGAATACAGTAATTTCTTGTTTACGTGGACTAACCTAGCAACAAATTCTTAAAACATTACAGTCCTTTATATGCAAAAATGTAAATTTTTTACAGTTTGTACATACTGGAGTGTCTTTCGTTACTCAAGAAAAATCTGCACCTCCTGAAATCACGTTCCACTGCCGATTACAATCTCCGCTGCCCTGGCTTGTTAAGAGTCCCTAAACACAACACCACTTTTTTCGAAAAACAAACTTTATACTCCGCCATTAAATTATTTTATTATTTAATAAACTTCCAACCGCTTTACAATCATAGACAGACTTTAGGAATAAAGTCCAGTCATTTTTGGTTTCTAAGAAATATTACAGTGTCCAAGAGTATTTAGCAGATAAGGGTCTATCTTAGTTGTACTAAAATAAGGAGACTGCGTACTCTACTTTTTTTTTATTTCTACTGTGTTTGTTTTGTACATATGACGCATATCAATTGCTATTGTAAATAGTCAAATGACAATAAAGAATATTGATTGATATGCTATGTGGATAACCCAAACGAACGGTAGAGTGGTATTCACCCACCCACCCACTCAGACACATACAGAGGTAGTGGAGCAGGAAAAGTAATCATTTTAGATATTAAGGTAAGTTGCTTACATGTATTATGCATTTATTTTAAATATCATTTTTATAGTAAAAACAAAATTATTCACACTCTCAATGGCTTATGATTCCAGTTTGCTTTGTGCATAAATTCATGGCGTTAACATTAATGTAATAATGTACAATGGAGGGTTGGTCAAATTTAAGGTGGTATGATATGGTGGTATGATAATGTTTTAAACGAATTACTTGTTTGACATAAGTTAAGATAAAATTGAGGAAAGCTAAGCTTACGCACATTATCTTGTACTATATGTTATTTTTCTAATGTGACAAAACTTAAAAAGTCAAATATCTTACGATAATATTTTAAAACAATATTATAATCAAATTCAATCACAAAATCTAGTGGTGTATCTAAGTGAGTGTAATGTATGATAAAAACCAAAGCAACAATGTAAGCTGTCGAACACAGCAACAACGAGATAAATGGAGTTAAGTCAGGTATTGTTGTGGAAGTGATTTATCCCACATGAAGCCACTGTGGCCTGCAAAGAATGAGTATACAAGAGGTAGTGAGTGATGTATGGACTTTATAACGAATAGGTATGTAACATGCAAGAGTAGTTGTTGATTGTGTTATGTGAGACTTGACGTATAAGGCTAGTAATTGAAGTAATTTTAAATATTTTTAGTACCGAAATGATTTTAATTTACAATTGTCATAATAAGGATTTAACAATTCATTATATGTCTGATTATTTTCATTAGATAAAAAATATACTATGAATTAAGAAAACAAAATATTTACTAACACGTATTTAAAATATTATTACCATTTCTACAGTCATTTTAAGTATTGTATAAAATCCCTCAAACAATCTAGAAGTACACATATTTATTTAAATATTATTGCTAAAATGTCAATATTACTAAGGTGAATGAACCCTTTAAAATATTAAATTATACTACTATCCTGTAAAAATAGCTTCAAGATATGTATATTTTCATTCTACCTAATCTAAAATTGTCAGTATTTGTCATTCATAGTGCAATAACGTTCTGTTAGAGACATATCTCTACCTATTACGCGTTATGTGTTTTTATAATGACTAACTGTAATGCATTTCTCATTCGGAATGAAAATTATGTCAATAAATAGATTTATGAAAGAAAAAATTGCATATCATACTTTATAGAAGTTTTGAGTTAATTATAAGTTTACTAATTTCTAAATATACTTATATTTTGTTCTATGGAGCGTACGATATGAAAGCTTCACATTATTTTAGAGTGAAGTATATTCTTTTTGTGTTTAAATAAAATAAAAGTTTCCAATTTAAAAGTTATGATTATGACTTTTGTGTAACATGCATTAAAGTAATATAACGTTGCAAGAATGTAACATTTCTTTTATCTAAAATTGTTATTGGTTATTTGATTTATATGAAGAATTAATACATTTATTAAAGTCGTCTTATTTTATAAAGACATCATTATTTTACCACTGATAATAACAGGATCTTAAGTCGGAAAGAAACAAAATATAAAAACGAATTTAATTATCTCCATTCAGTTGGTGAATTATTTTAATTAACGTCACCTTTTAGAAATGCCTGAATAAAAACATTAAATTTAGTATTTAACAGGGATAAAAATCAATTGAGAGAAAATAATTTTTAAAACGGAGACAAGCAGTTTATTTTATCATTTTGATCTCCTGCTAAGTATGTTTTTAAATGTAGCCTTTTGAAAATAAACACATAAAATGATTATGTTAAAGCCAGAAAGGAACATATGTATTGTAGTTATAACACTAATATGAAGGTTGTAAGATATGTAAATTAATTATATACTACAAGCCACATTAGGCTCAGCCGACGAGTCAGTCGGAGTAGACGTTTGCCTTCAGGTTTTAGCCTGCAGGGGAACAGTGTTTAATGGTGAGTCAACACAAACTCGAGTGTGGTAAGTTGGATAATATATTCTACATATCAGTATTTAATATCAACTGTTAAAATATTTACTATATGTTAAATAAATATTTCGTTCAGTGTAATTTATATAGTTAGAAGGTGTGAATTAATATTACAGTTTAGTAGACACGAAGTGGGGTCGTCTTGTAACTTCGACCCTGGGGACCATAGCAATATAAATTATCTCTTATGATTAATTATGTAAAATGAAAGCAAAAGAAATTCTTATGAATGCAAAATAAGTGGCCTTTTTTGACATAAAGTTATAATGTTTACTGGTTGCTACAAAAACGAAAGATGTATTTTTTAAACTTCATTACCTTAGCGTGTCATGCCTCAAGCTGACACATGTTTGGTTAGGACTGGCTCATACATAAAACATGAGTTCTACAACCACCCGAGAGAAACACTAGTTCTATGTACACATCCAATACGACAATGTCTTACATATAACACTGCGTATATTACTGTCACATTGGCTAATACGCAAGCTGCAACACTTTATAGTAATGGCAACGTGTATTTATTTTCTTTAAATTATTTTACCGTATGTTAATTTTTAACGATGTATGGTTAAGTTTTTTAGCTAATTTAAATATAACGGAATATTCAAAAATAATTACTAACTAACATAACATTTATAAATGATACAGTAACAATATGTTGGAATAATAAGAAATAAAAAATCAATTAGAGAACATCGAACAATTCCTTCAATCAATCACTGAAAATAAGCCATACCTTACTTTCGTGGCATTTTTAATGATCTTAATGTGGTTATAATTGCCCGTGTCCGTAACTACATGGAATTATACTGTATAATATATTATACGAACACGTTATATAAGTCAGTACCAAAACTCCAAACACGATTATCGGAATAAATCTCCTAATTGACTGGATAATAATGAAATATTCTGAAATACCTCAAATCTGTTGTTGTATTGGACATTTTATAAATCCTCAACATATCTTGTAGGTTAGAAATTTTTTATTACAACTCGACTCATACACGTAACAGGGTTAATGAACAAGAAAGATACAAATACAAACTGGAATCAATTTATTTATTTTAAAGTATATATTTTAACATCAAAGCTGTTTGGCTGAAAGATATATGTTATATTTATATTACATACACAATAAATTTTAGGTTTAGGTACATAAGCAATATTAAAAATGGGGTTGGGTGTAAGAGAGGACTTTTTAGTCCTAACCTCGCCAACTGTGTGTACAATAAAGTCATTTTTCATTTCATTTAAATAAAAACATAATAACAAACAGAACTAAAACAAAAACGACATTTTTGGACAAGTTTACTAATAGTTATCGTATAGATAGGGATATCCAGAGTTGGGTGATATATTAAATATCAAAACAATTAATTATGCCTACAAAAAAAAAAAATTCTATATATTTTAATTATGACTGCTTTTAAGACTAAAACTATTATTCTTATTTCCATTTTTTTTAAATACCGATACTGAAAATTTATGTTTATAATAATATATTGTCTAAAACCTATATATCGTACATTTTTATCACTTGAACTTTTAAGTATACAAAGTCCAGTATTTTTTCTAGTGAAGGCTTTTTATTTTATGATAAATAATACGTATGACTGCATACTGTATGCAGATTAATAATTAATGTATATTCTAAAAATAAATCATACTTTGAAATGTAACGTAGGGCGTACACTTAGCATGGCAAACACAACATTTCAAATAACATATAAATATTAAATCTGTAATATCACTTGGGGACATTGAATTTTCATGTAATCCTACAAACATGTTTACATTCACAAAGATAACAGTTCCACTCATTGTGTAAGTATATTAAAAAGTATATATTACGATAAAACAGTTTTGATATTCAATACAATTAACTATTCCATGAAGTATTTTATTTATTTGATACCAATATAACTATATTCATTTATCTCTTCAATCAGTTATAAATTCAATTATATAAATCAGTATTTACATATAAGTGTGTAAACTGCGTCATAAAATACGTGAATCTTACATGCATTTTCGTAATTACATATAAAGGGTACAATTACTGAACATACAGAAAATATATATAAACAAATCTATCATTTTGAATGAAATATATTACGAAATATTTTAGCTAAAATAAACTGTTATAGAGTGTATTTCACTGTCACAAAACATTGACGAAAATGTATATATTAAATATAAATATAATTTAGGAAATTCAGATATGTAATATTTATTCAGTTCTAATAACCTCATAAAATACATTATAGTAGTTAGTATATTTATGTAGTTATTATTACAAAATGGTATATAAATATTTTAATTACATAGTATACACAAATTTAAATATTGTTTTCAAACGGTTGACTATGAAAATCACCTCTCAAAAATGTCCCCTCGGCAGATTAAGGATAACAATATTTTGATAATTTCACTTGATACATAAGACTCAGGAAATATCATTACAAAGGAGAGGTCTCTGGGGGTTCCTTTATCTGATCACTTCATGTCCCTGAGGGAGTTCTGACCTTCCACCGCAGGGTTTCTCTTTGGAATTAAACTTACAAATTTAATAATAAAGATGCAATAACTAGTTAACTTTGCTACAAATTTAATTACAAGATTTGTAAAATGAAATTATTTTCGTTAACTAAAAAATAAAACTGCGAAATGTAAGTAGTGCAATTTGAGTAACTTATTTTAACTATTTTTTTCTAGAGTAAATATATTATATCCTAAAGACATCCAGTAGGCCTACATATGGCAGGTAATGCATAAGAGTAAAAGAGTCCTTAAATATTCCTAAAATGCAATCCAACTCAGATATTAGGGTGATTATTGCTTCCTTCATATTAATAATTGGTTCTGATATACATTTGTTTTGCCTTAATTTTTATGTTTAGTATAAACCAGAATTATTTAAAAATAATAATGAACCAAAAAACTTTAAAAATTGTTTCTTGTCCTATATATAGATATTATATAAAGTATACATATAATTTTATTTTTAACTATAGGTAAAACGTCCATTTTTATACATATAACATTTATAAATATTAGGATGTTTGGAAGTTAAGACGAGTAAGTCTTTTTACCTTAGGTATAATCTTTTCCTACATTGCCTACATCGAACAGAATTATAGTGAAAGTTCCTCACTCAAAAGTGAGGTTAGTTACTTAGGTCATTCATTGAAGCAGACAGTCTTCAAACCTCTATTAAAATAGTTTGAACAAAACCTTGTTCCTCGTAGACGCCAAAAATACACAACTAGTAGCTAGAAGAAATTATGAGCTATATATTTACACAAAACCGAATAAAAACAATGTAAAATATAATTAAATGTTAATAATTTACCATTGCTTTGATTTAAACTGTAATAATTTTTAATTACTTAAACCTGTCTTAGAATTCATAGTTTATTTCGGGAAAGTTACAGTAATTATATGAAAATTTCCATACAAACTTTTAAATTCAAAGTATTTATTAAGAAGTTATATCTTTTTACAGCCTATATTTGAGATCATTTTCAAATACAGACTAACCAAGTAAAATCATCTACACTTAAATTCTATTTAAGACTGAATTTCTTTCAATATAAATCTATTATAATGTCATATAGTTTCTGCATATAAGTAAAAATAAAAAAATTATAATTATGAAATATTTTAATAACAGAATGTTAAATTAAATTTTCATTATGATTTTCGTAAGTCTGAAACAAATCTAATGAAATATTCCATATGACATTTAATGAGTATGTCCCTAATCCAATATACTTTTTTTAGAATAGAGTGGATATTAAAATGGCTTGGAGGTGTATAGACGACAAATGTCATGGGTTAATTAACTCGGCTGTCATGTATGAACAACAATATATAATATTTATTTTGCCCTTTGTAAAAAATACATTTAATGCTTTATGCACTAATTAAGTAGACAAAGGATTATCTTGAAGGTAACTGAGTATTATTTTCTCGAGAAAATAGTTTTTTAATTGGACATGTACAAAGAAAGCCCAAATTGGCACCTTTGAGGTGATGTATTTATAATTATAAACATTTGTTTAGTGAAATAACTACTTGAGAGGTGTTAATTAGCTGATATAAAGTCAATATAATCACAAAAATTCGAAAAAAAGTTTCGATCAATAGCCTTAAGAGAACTGTAAATATTTCTAATACAAAGTAGTTATTAGAAAAGCCTCTTTCCTAATATGACTACGCAAAACTTTGGATAGACACGTAGGAGGTCACGGACTGAATGCTTTTTATTTTGAAAATACGTTTAACATTTGTTTTATTTATTATTTTCATCATTCACAAAACATGGCTTCAAAACATGACTGAGTGAAAGATAGTGACATGAAAGTGTCATCTGAGCGTATAAATATATAGTAAATATCTAAGCATGAGGTGTACCAATTAAAAACAAATTTTTAATTTCTTTAACAAATGTTTTGAAATCTCCTAAAATGTATTGCAGTAATGCTTTACTAGTTAAGTGATATAAGTTAATTTTGCTGTTTTCCTTTTATGTTTAATGTAGTTATATAGAAAAATAGTTTTGTATAAAACAAATATTTGTGTATTTAATTTCTGTAATATTAAAATAAATAAAACATTAAATAAAGTATTGCAAAATACAGGCATGGTCTTCAATTTCTATGTTCAACAATACAAATATGATTTCTATCAAATTACAATGTATGATAGTTACAAAAATTACATTGTTTGGATATGGATGTATTTTCAGGAAATTAATTTAAAATTTAACTACCTTGGAACAAGTTTAAGAGTAAATTTTTATCAATATTATTTCATGTAGGTCCACATATACTAGTTTTATTATCACTATTATTTTTACTATGTTATGAAAAAATGCTGTAAAACTATAAAACATTAATTATTAATAACATTTTCATAAATAAAAAACTATATGTATGTTATTAAAATGCCTCTTGATACGTTTCAAACCTAACTAGGGACACTATTTGAGAAATATTCCATTTTATATATTTAACCTGTTTTTCGCTCCTTACTAGTAAAACATTCATCACTGATGGACTTACATCGTTAACTTGCTACTTATTGACCTCCCAGGGCTTTAAACAGCTGTAGCTACCGTACTGTACGTGACTGATGGTGTACCGACCAACTGTACAAACTTTTCAGATCGTTAACTACCCTCTCACAATATGCTACACACGTACATTGTCAACCCCTACATATTGCGTTCCCGGGGCTGTAACCCCTTCAACACAAATAGCTGTACCTATTGTAATGTACGTGACTGATATCCTATCGACCAATAGTACGCACAACAACCTCTACAGATCGCTAACCAACCACTCACAATATGCCACACACGTACATTGTCAACCTCCTTCATATTGAGTTCTCAGGGCTTTAACCCCTCCTACACAAAGAGCTGTAGCTACTGTACTGTACGTGACTGATGTCCTATCGACCATCGGTACATACACCAACCTTTACAGATCGTTAACCACCCTCTCACAATATGCCACACACGTACATAGTCAACCTCCCACATATTGAGTTCTCAGGGCTTTAACCATTCCAACACAAAGAGCTGTAGCTACGGTAATCTACGTCACTGATGGCCTATCGACCATATGTACATACCAACCTTTACAGATCGTTAACCACCCTCTCACAATATGCCACACACGTTTCGTATCTAAAATGCCACACATTATTTGGTGTAATTAATTAAACCAAATTAATTAATATTGGTGAAATTTATCATTCAGTGGCTAATAATTCTGATAGTATTTTGGTGTTTAGCGTCATCCTGCTACCATACATTTATATTAATATGTACTGAATATGTTAGTAAAATAGGGCATTAATTTGTGATTCTTTTAACTGTACGATGGTGTTAAAAATAGTTGGTATATGAATGATTTATGAGATAATATTTCTCCCATCCAAGCCGAAGTCTTCTAGCTTAATCATTGGCTCAAATTGTTCATAACGATAGCTTTAGCACCTTAAAGTATTAAAGACAGTAATTGGAAAGGACCAGTCGTAACATTGCACTAAATGTAACCAGGAAAGCTCAAGGCGACACCTTAATGTGGCTTGCAATTAAAAAAAAAACATCTGACATCTCGTTTGTGTAATCCTATTTTGTGTTATGGCGTATAATGTAATGAAGAATAATCCTGGGAAAAAAATAATTCTTATTTAAATGTTGTTTACAAAAATGCCAGTGAAGAATATATCTAACAAAATCTCTAAATTTACATGACAATGATAAATATTTTATCTGCAAAATACTTTGTTAGGTATACATTTCTTGTATAGTTTTTAAATACATTATCAATGTTATTATTTTTTTTGTAATATGTTTATAGCAGTAGTAAAGTTTACACTGATATAGTAACATGGTTAAATACGATAAATTGTTTTATTTTACTGTAATCTTTGAAATGTATAAAAAATGTTTGTATTAAATTGTACCAACAGTCAGTATGTTGGTGTTGGTGTAGACATGATAAACATTATATCAAAGAAAGTATTATATATATATATATATATATATATATATATATATATATATATATATAAAACAACACTCGTTTTTTTACCAATAATAAATACCATCGTACGAGTATGGGTGGGCGAATGGGTCAATACCATCGTACGTGTATGGTGGGCGGATGGGTCAATACCATCGTACGTGTATGGGTGCGTGGGTGGGTCAGTACCATCTGGTGTTCTTCTCAACCAGAACAGTAAAAAGTGGGATACTATTATTATATATAAAGAAAGTATTATATATATATATATATATAAACAACACTCGTTACTTTTAGCTATAACCCTTTTGAAAACAATTAATACCAGATCATAAAGAATGGATGTATAGGGTTATAGCTAAAAGTAACGAGTGTTGTTTTTTTACAAAGGCAGACATAGCGAAAGTACATACACTGAAGTAGCAGCCAAGCTAAAAGTTGACTTAATACGAAATTACTTAGACTGGTCGATAGTTACTGGGAAGGCTACACTTTCAAACTTAAACGGGAATATAAACTTTCTTAATAGTAGAATACTGCTTTCACTACACAGGGCATCAAAATTTTTCAAACTTAATTATGCACTTTGTTATGGATAATATTTTGTTGAGATTAAACGTGTACATTTTATAAGTATAAACATTTTGCCTATAAACCACCAATTCCCATTATAATTTCACCAGGGCTTTTGTACGTGTCAGGAGATAAAAGGACATAGACAAATGCGTTCCAGATATCCTGCATGATAAATGATTGTAGCAACTTTGCTGATAATACTTCAATGACGATATTGTTAAAACGGTAATTATTCGTTTAAATATATGAAAAACTATAGCTTTACAATACTTTTAAGTATATAACCACTTTACCCCTTTAACATGTCAAACCTAACATTTTAGAGAAACATGGATCAATCAATACTTTAGTAGGACTCGAGATCCGGTCGCGTTAAATCGAAGAACATTATAATATGTACTAAATAAACCCTTTCTATCCTGCAATGGGTCTCTCCCCGATGAAACAAACGATCGCTTGTGATTGCTAGGATAACATTTATTCATACTTTCAATATGATCAGAATGTAGAATAAGTGAAAAATTCCACTGGCGTAAATATATTAAAAGAATACCCTTTCGAGTAGGGACCTTGAAAACAAAACATATCAATGATACTGTTTTTAATTGTTCTATTGATTTAATATAACCATTTACTGTGTTATTTATATGTAAATTATATAACATATTGTGGCTTTTACTTACTCTTGGTAGTTAAACCACATACATTTTAGGAAATAATCTTTGCTCCATAAATACAGTAAACCTAACATCTAGAGGTAAACCGTGTGATATCTCCTTGAGAAACTGTTTGGGGATGTATTGCTGACACCTCAGTGAGTAGGGTGGTAATATATCAGGCAGAAACATATTCCTTGCAGGCTTGGTTTAAGTATTCACTTACGGAAAACATAATCTGCCTTAGTTGGGGTCAACTTATAAACTTTTGTAGACATTTAAAATATCATTATTATCTGTGCAAACTAGCAGCACTCTTCGTGTTCGCTAAACACAGCATTAGTAATAAAACTACGAACTATGGTTTCATAAATTTTCACATAAAAAACACAGTGAAACTCAGATCAAACAACAAACATGTACTTATTTTCAATACTTTGTCGTGAATTTATCGAAAAACAACAAAAGAAAAAATTAAGATGAAAGAGGAAAACAAGAAGATATGAAATATTACATTAAGATATACACTAGACAACAATCAACAATAGGAAAAACAACTAAATAAGTAAACACATTCAAAGTTCCATAATATTAAGATCATCATAAAGATTCTGTGATATTAAACAAGAAAAATAATCATACCCCTCCACAGTCGTTATTGAAAAAAGGTAAAAATACCCGTAATGGTATGGCTACAGGTAAAAATAGTCAAGACACCTGTATTGCAGTGCTGTGGAGCTAGCACAACGCTACCGCTCCAATAACTACGCCACATTACCTAATCCTGCAATACATCAAAATACTTTTTTATATTCAAAAGAAACCCTAAAACCTTTATCTCATTATTAAAGCCTATCAATATATCTGATACCAAATCTTAAAGAGCATCAGCTGTCCGTCTACTTTCCCAAAATCCATAAAGAGAATTACTTAGAAAGCTGTTTTCATTAAAAAAACCTCAGTGAAGAAAATTATGTGCACCCAAGTTTGAAGGTGGTTTTCTATGAAATTAAGAGTTCTATGAAAATTGTAATCGTACCGTTGTTTTCCTTGTTTAATTATGCGCTATGCCATGTGAGTTTCAGATTGTATTATAATTTCTTATAATTTTTATCTTAGTTGGAACAAAAAAGTACCGGAATTTTAATTAGTTTTTAATTTACACCATTCATAGTAATGTTTTATATAAGTTTTATTATTTTTTTTAATTTTATGTTTTCAAGGAAAAAATTCTTATCAATTACCATTTTAAATGCATATTCAGTTTTAAAAATTCTTACAGTTAAAATTGTTTTAAAATGTTTAAGAAAATAAGTCATTTATTACCTAGAAAGGTACATTTTTTATCACAACACCTAAACAAACCGTAGATTTGCAGGGTGTGTTAAACTAAGTTCTTACACAAATGTATATTTCTTACGTTTTACTGGAAACATTCCATTGAAGCTATCTCACCCCTAAATGTTTTGTATGTAAAACATATCCCCTGATACCGTAATAAAGTTTTTGAACAAGTGTTACACGTATCATACATACTAAAACAATGAGTAAAGACTAACTTGTTATGGATGTTCAATATGTCACATTGCTCAAGTTACTGAACAACATCACACGAAATATATCACAGGTATACAATCATAGGGATTAGATGGTAACCTCTAGTTAAGGGTGATTATTGAACCATATTACTAAGTGAAACTAAATATAAATTGTATTAATAGTTCTTATATTGTAACAAGTCAAGCTTATTCGTGATAAATGAATTTTAAAATAATAGTAATTCTTTTACACGAAATACAATTAAAATACATTTTAGAAATGTACTGTATGAGGAGCGACTTGGGTTGATAGGAAATATGTTTTGCTCCATTATTGACGAGTCTCTTAGTTGGGACTCACTAATAGGAGTAATAATTGATAATTAAGTTCAAGATTTAAGTTTTATTTATTTGAACTCAATATATATTGAAATGAATATATACAATAACCACTATAAAATATTTTACTTTCACAGTAATAACTAATACAATTTGATATGCAGGCCGTAAATAATATGAAACAATTATTGCTAAAAAAGGTTTTCATAATGGCCTACAATTATGTAGATTATTGAATTTATTAAAAGTTTTAGTTATTACAGTTGTATGAAATAGATTGAAATTTATTTAGTAAAAATAAAACAGATAAAACCACTACTTAAAGATGCAATAATTTCTTCGATACTTTACAAAGCCCTCCTGACCTAGTGACTCCTAAATCAGATTTTCATCAGAGTTCAACGTTTAATATTTTTAAATATTTTGAGGGAGGAGGGGAAACATATTTAACTCCTAAATTTAAAATTGATTTTATAAGAAGCAATTGTACTTTTAAACAGTGTAATTCTTCTTAAGAGGACTCGAAAGGGATGTCTTAAAGGGAAAAAAGTTATTTAATTTATATTACAGAAAAGGCCAAATAATAATTTAAAACTTAAAATAAAATGAAACAGAACAAAATTTATTTGGAAATTGAACATCTTCCTTCACTAGGTACAGCTGTATATTTGTGAATTAATTAATTTAATAAAAAATCTACACAATCAGTAAATCTTATGTACAGTTATAACGCAAGTGAAATCAGTTTAAATCCAATCGTAGGGCGTTAACACGATTGGAAATATTTTAAAAACCAATGTTTTATATAATTAACTTGTTTAGGTTTTTTCCACACATAATTAAAACAGAACTCATAAGCTGGTTATTTAATTGGATGCTGAAAATATTCATAATCAATTTGACTGCTTTTTTACTTCAAGACTTTTTAGTAAATAAATACTGTAGCTGTTTAAAAAATTGAACTATAAAAATTAAGATGTAAAATTTATTAATATAGAGAGACAATTTTACAATACCCAAGTACAAATGTATAATACCAAAATATTTTGATTTACTTACGTACAACAGCTGGCGAGTAACTTAGGAGAAATCATTTTTAACGAACGAAAACTACTTTTATATAAGTTTCATAGAAAATTGTTCTTTTGTCAACTTTATATTCATATAGTTATCTTCTAATTAATTGTCAATGCACCGGCTAGAAAACTATATGTAATAACCACTAAATTGGCATTAAATCAATCACTAAAGTTACATGGAATTCAAAACATCCAATTACTTCGTTAATTGGTATTTTTATGTAACCAGCTACGAATCCGATATCGCTTGCCTTCAACTTGACACTGCAGCTTCTGTAAAGGTACGAACACTGGTGGTATTCACCCACCCACCCGCCCATACACAAACAGTTGTATTGATTGTATTGACGCACCCACCCACACACGTACAGTGATATTGACCCACCCGCCCACTCATACACGTACATTGGTATTGTCTCACCCGCCCACGTATACACGTACAGTGGTATTGACCCACCCAAAAACGTACAGTAATATTGACCCACCCAACCATCTATACACGTACAGTGGTATTGACGCACCCGCCCACACAAATACGTACAGTGGTATTGACCCACCCGCCCACCTTACACGTACATTGGTATTGTACGTGTATGGGTACAAGAATACCATTGCTCTTTGGATGGTAGGCCTTTGTGTGATAATGTTCAATAACAAGTTGCCTTAAAACTTCTTGCAGAAGCCGAGATTCAAAATAACGGCTCGGATCAGTTGTTATACGATTTGGTACACTAAAATAAGCCACCCAACCACCCACAAAAGTCCTAGCGATGGATTCATCAGTGAAATCAAAAATAGGGAAAGCTTCAGGCCATCAAGTATATCTATTTATGCGGGTCCGACAATATGTCTTGCCCTCGGATGGTGGAGGTGGTCTTAGGAGATCAAGATGAACATGCGAAAACCTGTGTTTCTGGCAAAGTGAAATATATGTTGGGACTGTGTGTGTGGCGAGAAATTTTTGATCTCTGGCTGGTGATGCATGAGCGAGCCCATTTGGTTACGTCACGACAAATGTTTAGCCAGAAATACGTACTGCTCACAAGAAGCTCTGACTCCGAGGTGATTTTGGTTATGAAGAGCTGCTCAAACTCGTTGACGAAAGTTTTGAGGTACGTAAGGCTGTATAGCTGAAGTTAATATCTCAAAGTACACAGAAGAATTGAGGTACAAACAGGTACAAATGATTTGAATAGATCGGTTTTTTTAAAGAATCATTTTAAGCTCAAAATCCGATTGTTGAGATGTTAAAATTTCATCACAATCACAATAATTGATGGTAATACAGTCTATTCTATCTGAGAAGGTGTATCAGCGACTGTGTTTTGACTACACACAAATACTTGATGTTCGTAGTGAATTTGCTGATCTTTTCGAGATGGCGAACTCTCCTAGGGGACGTAGCATCTTTCTCTCGAACAAAACCAATCATCAATGGACGATGCTCAGTGAACACTGTAAACTCCCTTCCTTCAAGTAAATACTGAAAATGACGAGTTGTTAGGTATATCGCTAAAAGCTCTTTATTATATTGTTGTATGTCTGAGGGACATTCAATTTACGAGAAAAGTATCCTAGAGGTCGTATCTTCCCTTTATTTATCTGTAATTCCAGGCAGATCGTAATTCTTTGCAAAAGACTTTGTTAATTATACTACACTGTTTACGTGATTTCTAGTATGAGATATTTTTAGTTTACACTGAAACATTATCAATAAATGTGATTGTTACAGGACAACAGTCCACTCGTTAGTAAACTTGTAAAACGATAAGAAGCGTTTTGGGTTGATAGTAATTTTCACTCCATCACTTCACTTGAGGCAATTCAAACCAATTTCCCTGAGAGGCATTATTTGTCAGGTTCTTCAATCAAATACGAGTACAAAATATCCCTCAGAATTGACTTGAAACCCCCAGACACCAAAGGAAGACTTGATTAATTTGTAATGAGGGTTTTGTTTAATCAGAGATCAGGGCTATAACGAAGTAATCCACCCAAATTAGCACGGGTGAGTACTTTCTAAAGCACCAGCTTTGGTTAAAAGGTATTTTATTGGTTTACTCATTGAGTTTAAATAAATTATTTATTCTCTATACGATATTATGATTCTGGATATCTTGTTCAGTACGGTAATGTTTTGTTATATAATTTATCTGGTTTAAATGTGAAGATGGCAAATGAATATCAAATTCACATTATTTTAACTATAATAAACTTGTTTTACTATCATATTTTTACTTAAAATTTCTTGTACTATTTTGTCCATTAGTTTCTATGTAACATGTTTTATATTTATATTAAAAGGGTGCCTTTTTTAAATGGAACACCATTCTGATCTTGGAAACCATCGATCTCGCAAACAAAATTAAATGGGGAAACTTATCTCTTATTTTAAAGACAATTAAAATACATATTTCAAATTATTATATACAGCCACCATTTCTTTTCTTGCAGTCAAGCCCTGTATTTGATACAAAAGCCCTGTAATATTATTTTATAAAGAAATAATTAATTTAAGACCTTTTATAATCTGGTAGTTTTTTTTTATTTCGTCTAATAAAGTAAATATGAGAGCTCAAAATGATCATATTCCTTATGGAACTTACAAGAGAGGGCTTCTTAGCCCTAACTTCACCTGGTAAAATAAGACGAACTTTAACTTTAACTTTAATTGAGATAAAAAATAATTTAATATACATTAATAATTATGAAAATAAGTAAAAGTATGGGCCTAACTGAGTGAAACACTTATTAAAATTACACACATACGAAAAGGACATTCTCTCAAGTCTAGCCAATTGAGTTGGTCTCCCAAACGTATTATGGGAGCTCTTACACATTGTAAAATGCTTAGGAAATTAAATTGTTTTACAAGTGGGCCTTAAATATTGTTGAAACTGCAGTTATTTCCACTTTCAAAGAAAGCTGTCAACTAGTTTGACCACCAACCCTATGAGGGAGCATTCTAATTTGTTTTTCTTGTATCAATGATATACTGTTGAATTTAATAAAAAAACAATTCCGTTATACTCCAGATTGAATTACAGGTCTACTAATGAACTTTAATTTGAAGATTTTTATGTTTTTGTAGTATTATAAATTGATCTAAGATAATATGGGTAAGATACATTTTCTCTAATCAAATTTAGTATAACTTACAAAAAAGTTACATAAACGTTTGTGGAAAATGATTGATCATTACGGTTACGTCATAACTTTAGTGTCAGTGAATGAAAATTACGGAAAAATTTAACATGAAAATAAATTAATGTATATATACATAGCCTAACAGATAAGCAAATTCAATTTATTTAATCACTAACAAGGTATAGTAATCAAATATACGAGAATATGTTTAGTAGTATTGTGTTTTAATGTAATACAATCCATATGTGATGGACACAAAGTAAACAAGGCCTTTCAGATGACGTCAGTTGTAAAGGTCAGTCCATCTTACTAGCAGGGTTCAATATCAAAGAGGTACAGACAGGCAGAGGAATATACGTACCTTGTAGCGGAACTGCTGTTTTGATCTTGTCACGTGTCAACAAGTATATACAGACTACGTGTCACCATACTACAGCAGACTTAGTATTATACTACTTGATAGTAGTATGATAAAATGTCTAAATAATGTAACTCAAAGGGATAAAGTATATAACTGAGTTCACTAGGCCTACGTTAGTATATTCATTTCCACGTAACACGTTCACGGTCATTACTTCTGGCTGACCATGTTTTACTAAATTATTAATTATTATAAAGGATTGATCGATAGCTTATTTATAACAATGAGCAAACTATATTTTACAGAAGCCATTTTATATTTATTATTTACTTCCGATTTTTCAACATGAATTGCAATAATAACAAAGACTATCTAAATAAACAATGAAAAGCTATTTAAATACGACGAAACCCTTGTCGTGTAATCCAATATATTTGTTGTTTCCGAAAATATGGTTTCACCTACGAGTCGGATTACATTTACGTTCATTCAATAGATCCGTCGACGCGTTAATTTGACAGTGTTCGGATCATGGCCAGTGGTTATATAAAAAAAAAATACAATATTTCACCCATCAATGTTGTCATTCGGACAGCATAAACATCAACATAGAGCTACAGATATCACCAGATTGAAGTGATATACTTGTATTTATTTCAGCCACTATAATGGACTATCATACATTGACAGAGAATATGCATCAAACATGTTTTATATACTGTATTTTAAAATGTTTTTTATTTAGTTCTGAAAGTGTTGAATTTTATCTTTATTAGTAAGTATGAAATCAGGGAGATCCTAAAGAACGATACACCTTTTTATAATTAGCTAAAACAGGTTTAAGAAGGAAATAATAAGTAAGAATATTATAACAGAATGTAATAAACTTATATAATTCCTTTATTTATCTAAAGCTATAGCATATTATATTAAATTTTATATATAATACAAGCACTATTGGAAAACGAATAAGGAAATTGACAATGCTATTTCTGTTCGTACTCTACTTATTTTTACCGTTATTCCATGAACTAGAATATATTGTATATTCAGTGTCATTTACTGTGAAGCAAAATACAATTAACACTCTACTTTAGTAGTTTCCCCATCACAGCAGTCGTTAATATGTAATTGAGATGATGACGCAAACAGGGAAACCTATCATTATTATTATCTATGAATTTCACACAATATTATTATACAGGGAAGAAACATACGTTAAATTAAGGGTATATCTGAGTAACTTGATTTTAACTCAAGTCGATTCAATTTTACATATTTCACAAGTTTTAGTTGATTAATTATGTAATACACTAATAATAATCTGCTGGCAGCTACTAATACAAACTACTCAAAAAACATGAAAACTAGTAATATACATTTTTAAATAATAACTGAAAGTCATGTTATAATATAATCAAAATATCAAGTGGTCTCCTGTCACGAAGCTAAAATCTATTTGTAAAGCCATTTAATACCTGCCTCTTGGCACAAATTTGAATATATTTCATCGACTGAATTATCAGAAAACAAAATAAGTGGGGATTTAATTGAACTCAAAATCTAGTATTTAGTTGTTAATATTAGTAGCATAAAAATTATTTTGTCATTGTAATTAGTTCATAAGGCTACTTCAAAAGTGTTATGTATGGTAAATATTTCAATTTAAATTAAGTAATTAGACTGTAGGAGAACCACTTTTAGACGCGATAACATACACAGTATTGTTACAGTTCTAGAAAATTTATAAATATACAGATTTCTACATTACTTAATGACAAACCTTTTCGTTTGATTATAGATTATATAAGGTTTTCTGTTTTGTGATATAAGATTAAATGTTTTGTAATGTGATATAAGATCACATTACAAAACATTTAGCATTTACTGTACTCTGATATTTTCAGTCCTGCGTGCCTAAATAAAACTTTTAGTCAAGTATTACTAATACGTATTCTTCAATACCATTCTGTAGACACATGAGTAGTGCCAAAGAAACAGACTTTTGCCTTTATATTGTAAGCGTTTTACCTTACAAAGCTGAAGCTACTTCATATTACAAAGCTAAAGGATAAAGCTTATTGCTACGTATAATGTTTGTAAGTAAACAATCTCTTTGAAAATTAACATGAGCATCATGTAAGGTTATATGACATTGTAACGTTCTGTTGATATTTGTACAGTTTCTGAACACAGATATACATTCCTTTGAAATACATATGCATGGCTTGTATGCATTTAACATTTGTTTGTTTCTTTTTCCTATGACAGTACAGTACTGCTTTGATTGATAAATGAGTTTACAGTTGAGTTTTTTTATTTTATAGCGATGAAAAAATATAAATAAAATCTTGTTTGGTAAAATAAACCAAACAAAGGCATAACTCCAACACCATAAATAATAGTATTTACAAAATAATATTTAAAAAAAATATACTCTATGATTCAGTTCACTGGTAAGTTAATAAATTTGATAGTGTAACTTGTTGCTCCAAAACTGTCCGTTACAAAATAACAGGATTGTGAATAGTTGACGGAGTGATACATGTTGACTAGAAATACATGCCATATTGTCTTTATTCAGCTATGGTTACAGCTTCAAGGAACTCTGACTGATTCACTTACTTTAGATTGGCTTGTGGTAGTCATATTTTTGACAACATGTCATGTGTAATAAATAAAAAATTTCTATAAACAGATAATTGATTGTGCATTAATAAGAGGCCGATGGTAAACGTATGGGTGAATTTAAGGGCTACTAAATTTGGTGGGTGTCCATGATATAGTGTAGTAATTGTTACTAAGGTAGACTTATCCTAAGAAAGAGCTATTTAATAATATATGAATAGCAAGGGCCAATAAGAGACCTACAGCTCACGTGGAAACTGAACAACGTAATATTGGTCTAATTTTTAGCTAACTGACACTGAGGTTTCTTCCCTATATAACATCTGAACGTTCTCTACCACCCAAAAAGGACTCCCCAAGACTTCTATACTGACTCCCCCGTACACGTTAACGGAAACGCCACTCTTCGAGTGGACGCCGTGTTGGTAGGAGAGGGTGCAAATGTGGAAACATGAGGGTATTGTGGAAACGTCAAAGATTTCGACTGCCAAGTGCTTCTCTCTAGTGGCGAACGTCGCAAACTGTTTCTCTAGTTTGTATTTCTCACGGGGAAGCGCTAGGTGTGCGTTGGATAGTGTGTTTAACGGTGGTGCGTTGCTTTTTGTTTTACAATTTTTGTAAGTTTTTAGAGGTAAGTTTTAGATATTATTTAGTCCAACTTATTATAGAGGTAGGGTAATTCGTTTCAGAGTATTTGGTAAAGAGGTTATAGGGAATATATTGTTGTATTTCAATGAATCAAAAGATCACGTATGGTCGAGATGTTTCTTAAAATCCAATATGGCTAAAGTGTGGGTAACTTGGAAACATGTGCATGAGCGAAATGTGGAAACGTTTCCACATTGCCCTAATCAAGTGCATTGTTTTCAAAACGCTTTGTGCTTTTGTTTTAGATGCCATGGACACTCATCGGACCAAAGCGACAGGCTCTTTTGAAGAGGTGGAATTCAGATAATATGATTAAAGGTATAACATCTTATAGAGAAAATAAAATGGGCTTGAGAAGATGTGTAAAAGAGTTTAAAGTGCCACAGACGACTCTTCAGCGGTTCGTAAAGAGCAGTTTGTCTCCTGAAGAATGCGTCGGATTAAAAGTAGGACGAAAGCCTGTCCTACCTGAAAATATAGAAGAGCAGTTGGTAACATTTTTGGTAAAAATGGACAATCGTTTTTATGGTCTGACTAGATTAGACGTAAAAAATGGCTTATCAACTAGCTCAAAAAAATAATATCAAACATCCTTTTACCTCAAATTCTGCTGGTAGGGTCTGGTTTGATCTTTTCATCAGACGGCATAAAAACAAAATTACAATCCATAAGCCTACAGGGACCTCATTTTCGCGTGCCAATGGGTTCAACAAGGAAGCTATATGCAAGTTCTTTGACATGCTGGAGGCTGAGTACGAAAAACATAATTACTCAGCTGATCGCGTGTACAACGTGGACGAGACCGGGCTCACGGTGGTACAAAGCAAGATACCTCATGTGGTAGGACTTAAAGGTAAACGTCAAGTAGGGGCAATCACATCTGCTGAGCGAGGATCACTGGTAACTGTTATATGTTGCATGAGCGCTGGTAGAACCTTTGTCCCGCCAATGATGATATTCCCCAGGAAAAATTGGACAGACACTCTAAGCACCACCTGGAGCACCACCTGGAGCTGTCGGGAAATGCCACCCTTCTGGTTGGATTCAGATAGAGATTTTTACCGAATGGTTTGAAATTTTCTCGCCAAGACGCATCCCACAGTGAAGTCACCTGTTTTGCTAATCTTAGACGGACACAATAGCCACGCGAGAAATCTTGATGTCATGAACATGCAAGGATGAACCATGTTACACTTGTGAGTATTCCACTTCACACCTCGCATAAGACTCAGCCACTTGATAAAACATTCATGGGCACCCTCAAAACATACTACAGCGAGTTCGTTCGCCAATGGCTGCGGCACAGCAACCGACCCTTAGGACATATGATATAGCTGAACTGTTTGTGAAGGCTTACTTACAATGCCAGACGGCCTCTATTGCTTCCAAGGGATTCTCTGAGACTGGCATATTTCCATGTGACCACACTGTTTTCAGTGATGTCGATTTCCTTCCCTCAGCATCTGCAGTTAGCATCGAGTCAGAGGATCGAGAGTTGCCGAACACCGCTCAAGAGTATGTATCTAACCTTGTATTACCCGCCCACCCATATACTTACAGAGGTAATGACCCACCCTCCCACCCATACACATACAGAGGTAGTCCGCCCACCCATACACATACAGAGGTAATGACCCATCCTACTCACCCATACACATACAGAGGTAATGACCCACCCACCCATACACATACACAGGTAATGACACACCCGCCCACCCATACACATACAGAGGTAATGACCCACCCGCCCAGTCATACACATAGAGAGGTAATGACCCATACACATACAGAGGTAATAACCCACCCGCTCACCCATACACATACAGAGGTAATGACCCACCCATACACGTACAGAGGTAATGAACCTCTCCAGAGTTTCCAAATTTTCCGAGCACTCCTTCAGGGAATCCTGCCATTCCAAGCACCTCTTCAAAAGGTTACTATGTGTCGCCTCAAGAAATAATGCCAATACCCCCTTTGAAGAAGAAGACATCCAATAGAGGTCGTAAGCCAAGTTCAAGCGCTGTTTTCACATCGTCGCCGTATAAAAATCAGCTCGCAGAGTCTCTATCTAAGAGTAAAAATAAACTGAAGCAACCTGCTGTTGGAAAGAAAACTAATAAAATACTAAAAGCTCCTCCTCTTTTTTCAAAATGCAAAAAACGCCTACATTTGGAAGAGGGATGGGATGGGGAAGAGTCTATATCTTCAGGAGAGTCTAACTTAGAGCTTCCGATTGGTCACGAAAAGTCTGCCGAAGAAGATGCCCTATGCATATTTTGTGGGAATCCCTTTTCGCAAGATATGCGTGGTGAACTATGGATTCAGTGTCAGTTATGTGACGAGTGGAGCCACTCAGAGTGTGCCGGTGCGGAAAATGAAAATAATATTTGCGATTTCTGCAAGTAGGAAGAATATTCATCTGTCTGGAACAACATGTTTAATTAATCAAAGCTATTTGCTTCTTGCGCCTATTTCACATTGCTAACTTGTTTAACTTTGTACTTTTGTAACCAGTTGAATATATTGTTGTAATATTTTAATCAACAGATAATGTTTTTTAATCAATAAAAATACATTATACTATGAAAAAAGTTAAATATTCTTCGTCCTTTATGTTTATAAACATTGATTTATAGTAGATCTAGACTATTTAAATGGTGTTTCCACATTACCCGCACTTTTTTCAAAAACCGAAAATTGCAGTAAGTTTACTACATATTTTTTATCTTTTAAAGAACTTAGTTTTATCACTTATAATATGTGGTCCCCAATTCTCAACACTATAAGGTATATTGAGGAAATTTCTTAAGTTTAAATATGAAGTTTCTGAATTTTTATAAATAAAAAAGAAAGTGGGTTTCCACATTTGCACCCCCTCCTCTATTAGGAGGATTGGGTATATAACCTATCACCAACATTCCGAACACTGTGATTTATTTTGAAACAATTTAACATTAATAAATATGAAATAGGAACAAGTACAACAAAATAGTATTAGTTAAACAATAATCCCACAGTATCAATATCCTTAAGTTACAGGACAGCTAGTAAAATAAATTAGTTTCATAGAAATAAAACTAAAAATTAAAACAATTTTGTCATTACGTATAAAACAAAGAGAGCTTATGATATAACTAGAAGATCACTTTTTTCTGTGTTTATATAGATTGAGGGCCTATTAAATATTTTGCCAAACCTTTTTCTTTATTTTAGATACATAACTAAGAAACCAAAATATGGTTGTTATTTAACATAAAATCCGGAATTATTACGAAAATTAGGAAAAACGGAATAGTATTGTTTTGTAAAGATAGGGGAGTCGGTACTGATTGTGTGGTATTATTTCCCTAAAACAATTTTGACAAGGATTTTGCAAACCATTCATTACTAAGCACGTCACTGGCAACATGTGCTGATTTCAGTTAGGTTGTGTTAGGTTTGGTTAAGTTGTCAGGCTTAGTTAGGTTATATTAGGTTAGATTAGATTTGTTTGCTTGGGTCAGCAAAAATTTACAGAATGTAACCTACCTAAACTTATAAATCCAAACAAAACTTAATATAATAAAACATCACCTAACATACTGAAAAATACTATACACAAGCAAACCAACTGAATACACAGGCATGAAATTCTCACGAATACACTGGTCGTCATAATATGGGTGCCCCCTCCCAGGAGACTATTTTCAAATAATGAACACTTACAAACACTTTGCTAAAGTGAATATTTCTTTCCTTGCAAATGTATAGTTAATTTACAAGTTATCCATATAGTTCTCGTTATTAGGAATAATTCTTTGGATCAGCATTTAAAAAAATGATGTAATGATATTGCTCAAGAAAATTATGTACAGTGAAAATAAGAAAAGAAATTAGGAATTAGATATTATCTCAGTGTACAAAAATACTTATTTTAAATAGTTTTTAAAGTATGAAAAAAGTTATAGTAAATTTACTGTATATAAATTTACTGTAGCTTTTATGTAACCGAAAGAAGATAAACAAGTTTCAAGTTTAGTTACGTAAATAGATATAGATATTACCAGAGTATGAATGCAATGGTTTATATGGCCTGCTAACTGTTAGGGCAACAATGCAAACAACAGTTATGCAATACACAACAGGTATGTACAGTATGGATGGTCAATATTGAGTGAGGGTACAGACCTGGTAACAGTTACTGAACGACATACGGATCATGTTTGTTTATATACCAACCATTGTATAAACTCTTAGGTTAAAACTACAATAATATAAACAAATAAAAATAGTATTTTTGTTTCAATACAATGAATAAGTATGGATTACTTCATTATCATATAGTAATTAACTACACAAATATTTGGGCGTATATGTAACGCAACTCAACCAGTGCACCAACGTCATGTAATTTCGTTCCTTGGATGATTAAAAACGATGTCTATTAAAATTGATATTTATATTTATGTGGGTGTTGATTTTTCGAAGAATTTGTTTTAAAATGACTTATTAAGATTAAAAGTAGTAGAATTAAAATTGAAAAAAGTCCCGTAAATAAATTATTTTGATTTTACTTTAAAACAAATGCACCTTGACAAAAAATGTATGAATTGAACATGACATTGCTATCAACAGCACATACGCTCCTGTTAGTTGGATGAGACATGCCTTCCAGCCACTGGAGAAGAAATCATTTATGTAAAAGTTAAACAAATTAAATAAACTTCCTTGTACAAACGATCAAGGTATAATTTCAGTTAAACAATATAGTATGTTACTTTTTTATTTGTTTTTTATAATTCAGACAGGATTGCATTGAAACATTTTAATTCAATTATATTTACTGCGGATATAATTACATAACAGGAATTCATTAAAGACTTAATTTAGTAACCGTTTAAACTTAACACTTAAATTACCTGATGTCGTAGTTCACTCTCCAAACTTGTACATTGAAATATGTCATCCAGTATGACTTACTATGTATTCTTACTTACATTGACTCTGTAATGGCAAACCATTTTAATATTTATAAGGGGCGGAAAGATAAGTTTCTTAAAATATTTTATGTCAATGGATAAACCCTATAAATATTAATGAATTTGAGCCTTGACAATGTTTGAAACTAAGTAAACATTATCAAAATATAATATTTTTTAGATTATATTTATCAATGTACCATCTCTAATTAATATTGTATAACGTAACATAACACAGATTATTAAAAAAAAAGCAATTGCCTTTAAGTATACCATAGGTATTAAATATCAAGTAAATTCAAGTAAACTATTTAAAATTTAAAAAAAAATTAAGTTTATACAATATGTTATAAATATTATGTTTTTAAGAATTTGCTATTTTGATTATTGAACAATCAAAATATTTTTTACGATATTGCGTTATATTTTAGTATTAATTACCTTATGATGATAAATCATCACAACACAACATTATTTTAACTCAACATTTAGTATTCCAATGAATTATTAATCTTAATCTAATTTACCTCCCTTATGTACAATGAAAACGTTGAATATTCAAATGATTATAAATTGCTTATTTCGTCTTCTGTTCGGAAACATTATATTAGTGTTAAGTGATAGTTAATTTATTGATATTTTCAACTAAAAATCATATTCAGTAAAATATTTTCATTTATAGTTAAAAAATCTCAACCATTAATAAGTAATATAAGTAGATTAATGAAAAAAGAGAATATATAGAATACACAATATATTCTATATCTTAAACATTTACATATTAGGATAGTTTTATAAATAAATATATAAATGAATATAGTTATTCATCGTTGATCCAGACCACACTTTTATACATATTTTTGTCATAGTATTTTTATTAAATTAAATTATTTTGGCATTAGGAATGTTACTAATTGAATCCCTACAATTGTATTGTTTTAAAATACTTTACATCAACTTAATACACTCTACTGGACATTCCAAAGGTATTTTGTTAATAATAGTAAGAAAAGAAGTTTTATAACAGTTATTCAACAATAGTAATATCTACGAAGTAGTTTCTGATGTGGAGTGACGTACTAATAACTGCTGCAACGACAGCATATTGCTGTAAAATTACCCCTGAAGTATCTAAGAACAAATTGTTTGGTATTGGCCTTCCATCCTGCAATGCCAATATACTTTTAATTAAGTAAGTAAAAAAACCCTAGTTTTAGTTGAAATAGGAATAACTAACATTACATTAAACTATACTAGAGGTTAGGTAAAATAGATGTTTAGCTAATGTCCTACTTACATTTTAGCTTAAAATTTATGCAATTTTAGAAGTAAATATAATCACGATTAGAGCCAAAGGAGTCACTGGCTTTTCTAATTGTTATTATATTTCTAGTGAACATTACTGATAAATAATGGAAATCCTGAGCTGGATTCGAACTTGTGACATCCCTAACTCAGTTTCGAACCCTTAGATCACTCGAAAATCGGATCTCCCCAAAATTATTGGTATAGGGCATGCAGTAAGGGTATGAAAAAGATTGTTTCTCTAGTCTGAAATATCGGTGTCTAAAACCATAAAAAATTGGAGCCATGCTAGGAATGATGTTAAACACGAAATATGATAAATTTTATATGAGTAATTAAATTAAATTTACTATAGAAATCTAAATATGTTTACATACAAGGGACTAAGTTAACCTTGAAATATGTACAGTGTTTCCGAGAAACCTGTACGCTTATGTGGTGTTCGACTTGTTTGACTGAATAATATACCATATCCCTAAAAAAAGAATAAGCATGCCATAAAATAAAGTGAATAAGGAGACATGTATTTACAGTAAATTATATGATTTAAGCCAAACGTATTTTAGTACTTATATACGATAAATAATTTATTCTCGTGTGTCTTTCAGAGCAACTAATACTGAATTCTCTATGAATACAGTTAGTATTCATTCATAGTATATATGCAACGATTAAATTTTAGTAAAAAAAACTTGAGTAATTAAAAAAATATAAAATTGACTAGATCTATCTCTCACTACAGTATTACCAGACCCTCACACACATGTACATGTCTCAATGTATATTGTTGTGCTTAGCATATGTAAATTTGACCCTCTCTGTAGTGAGATTTTGTAAAACTTTCCTTTATAGTAATCATAATTATATAATATAAAATATAATATTTATGCATTTAGGAGTAATATTTAGAAAAACCGTTTATTATTATACTTGTATTTTAAATCTATGTACCGTAACTGTAACTTTGTATGTTTTGTTTTGGTTGCTTGGATATGCAGTAGAATTGAAGTAAAGTATTTATTTGTTTTAAACGAAGTTCTAGGATAAGTGAAAATACCTGATAAATTGTACAACCTATACTGTTGTTAAATGTTGTTAAAAGGAGGACATATAATTTAGTTTAAATGCTTGTCGAATTAAGTTTGATTGATAATAAATCAAAAGCAATGAAACATACCATATGTTTACGCTAAAGCTTGTGACAGTAAAGCTGTTTACAAAGTGGAGACCACTGATACCAGTGTGTTTGAGTTACAACGTTGTGTTTAGTAACGTTTGAACTACAGAGTGTTAAAATACACATTTAAAAGTAATTGACCGTATAAAGTATTTGTACAAGCAGCCAACTGTGAAACACAGATTTACACAGTCTACAATACCACGTCCAGAATGTATACCTTTGTCAAAGGGTGGACCCATTCTATTTCCCAGCAAACCGAAACTATATCACGGCCAAGTACATGGCAAGCACAAACCACTAATGACTATTGGTGTTTGTACACACTCACGGTTTAGTTAATAAATCCTGTGTTTACTAAATAACATTTTAGTTGTGTACTTTCCCAACGAGAGTGTCCATATGTTTTTAGTGGTACAGCTGTACTGATTAAAACTTATGATTATGTACGGTTTAGGAGGGTGTTTGTGTTATCTGTGGTCGGAAGGATGTACCTGGTTGGAAATTAATTAATTAACTTTCTTATCTAACAGGCACAGCCTTTAGGGTGTAATTGCCTGTTTGTTAAAACTATCTTTTAGTGGATTCTCTAATAGTTAAGTTGGTAGGGACTTATAATATATAAATGTATGCTGAAAAAACTATTGATACTAATATTAATCACAATTTTAGGTTAAAATAAACTTGCTTGAAATATATTTTGTATGTGATACTCATGATACCTTATAATGTGATTATAATTTAGGTAAGAGGGAAATATCGATTTCAAGGTACAATAATTAAATATTAATTACAATAACTTTGTAATAATCCTAATTCATTTTCCCTTTCAATGCGCACCATTAAATGTGCGCATTTTTATTCCAAACTACTGTACATTCCTGATAATTTTTATTCAACTAAAATAAACGTTTAAAAATAAGTTATTAATAATTGTTTAATTCAATTGAACACAGAGATAAATTGCGATTAAGGTATCAGATAGTTAATTGAAGTCATGGATGAATACTTTGGTATTTGAATTTACATTATATTCAGACATACTTATAGTAAAAAAACAATATTTATGAAATGTATTTCAGTTATCTCCATTTTATTTTGTTCAATAGAAAACCATCAAAATAAGGCTTTACTCCATTTATAATATTTCTAATGAAACTCTTTGAATATAGTTTATTTTGCTATTACCTGCTATAAACAAATAAGTAGAATATTAGATTTTACAAAAATAATACTATACTATTTATGATTATAAAGACTAGTAATATCCCCTAATTTAAAGGATTTATGTAGCTATAACTAATATCACATTTTGTACAGTTTAGATGAGCGGAGTTTACTCATTCACAATGTAGTGCATTCATCCAAAACATACTCTCTTCTACAGCAAAAACTTACATACAGGCTATCTCACAAGCCGTTAGCAAATATATATTTATATGTATACCAATGTCATAAGTAAGGGATGTGTGATTTTATTTGTAACATTATGTATAATTTATTTATTAATAAGACGCCGACCGTCAAGATATGGGCGAATATGGATTTCGAATGAGTGTGATGAGTGTAGATGAGCGAATGTAGTCATTGTCACAAACAATTTCTTAGAAAATGTCATTAATTAGCAGCCCAATGACAAACGAACAGCCGATATTAAAAAGCGTTATACCATTTAAAACAAGTGGCTTTTGAAAAAATATGTTGGGTATTTGGGGATGGAGAGTTTATGTCTATTGCGTAAAGAATACGGAGTTTCAATTAAAAAGTCAAATTTAGGTAAAACTATAAAAAGTTAAAGTTTCATGATGGAAATTGATGGCAGAGTTAAAATACCAGAGCCTCAGTAAATGTCTTTTTAAAGTTGACGGCCTCTTAAAGATATTACTATTATTACAGCCCATTTTTGGAGTTTAAATAATTACAACATGTAAACGCTACCTTGGTTTTATCTGCATTTACCAGACCCTTCACTATATCGTTAAATCTTTTTAGTTGAAGATCAATGTAATACCACCGAAATTACTTACTCATGTAAAATTAACGTATGAATATTAAAGGGATTAAACGTGACCAATCTATTATTTTAGGATCTTCAGAAGCTAAGATAAACTTGTTTCACTAAATTGATAGTATCTTTTTCACTAAAAACGTAAACAGTCATATTTTCGCAACGTTTATAGAAAACCTACATGTCAACAAAATACTACAATATGATTTTGATACATCGGGGTTTTAATTATTAAAAGTGTAAACTCATGATGCTCAATGAAAACTAGTCAACATTTCGGTATTTTTTTTCCTAAAAAGGATAAATATTATTAAAAACTGTTAACAAAATTTTAAAATTCACATACGTTAACGTTACACTAAGCAAGGAAAATAATTGCAACTGCTTTTTTTAGGTCACTAGGTTTTTTACTCGAGTCCTCACATGGGAGTCACATAGCTTTTGTTCAGGAAAGTATTGAACTGGGAAATTGGATTTGGGAACATTTTACCATTATATGGCAAGCTTCGCGCAAGTAGATAGTAGCACTACTTGTTCACTTTTTACTTAAATTTAATGTTGTTTTATACTAACAATCAAACAAACAAATATACTAATATGGACTTAATACAGATTCAATGTTTTGAGTAACAGTAAATATGGAACTAAACATAGTCATGTTAGTAAAAAAGTGCATATTTTATAGACAGTATAAAAAACATTGTGTCACAAACGTCATTACATTAAAATTTATAAACCTGTGGCTCTAATTGAGTGAATCATTTACTACAATTACATACATAAAAATAGGATATTCACTTTAAACTACTTAAAATGTTTGTAAAAGGCATACAAGTCAATGGAGTGAGTCTACCTAATTAAATTGGTCTAACAATCATGTTCTAGGAGCTCTTTCCCAATTTAAAAGGCTTGGTACAACAGACTGTTTCTCGAGTGGGCTTTAAATATTTTTGTAGCAGGAGAAATGTTTATTTTAATAGAAAGGTTTTATCTAGTTTGACATCTTTATGTCAAGCTAAGTAGTTAGCAGTGTGGGTCTCACGAACTTCTAGTACCTAGCTTTAAACTGATCGCTTATATTGTGAGCAGTTGCCAATAATGACAAAACAATCAAGTCAAATAGGCACTGACTAAATTACCAACGTTCCTTAAACGACATTAGGTATTGTTTACTTTGGTAGCCTTCTTATAGTAGTCTGCTTATCTTACCTCGTGCGACGCCGGACACGGAAAAGCTTTCATTCAATCATCTCTCGGTGGAAAACCCCTAGGGGGGGGGGGAAGTCGTTGAAGAATAATGGGATTCTACTTACTAGAAACATTTAGTAGATTTTCTTATTTATTTTTTTTATTTACGAGAACTGAACATAGAATGTATCGCCTACAATATCTCCAAACGTTATCTACAAGTAGCTACGTCGTTAAAACAATAATAATGAGAATTTATATGTAACTTATGTCCAATATATTGAGTCAGACCTTGGTGGGGGTGTATTAATTAGTAGTTTTGAGTTTTAATATCTTTATACTTATTTTTCTTTACATTATGCAAATGCTATTTTAAAAAAGACGTGGTATTAAGTAGAACACATCTCATATAATATATTGCTGTAACAGGTCTGTTGACAGGTCTATTATCAGAGTTTATTTCCTCAGTCAAAAACTGTGCAATCCGATTTTATAGTAATATTAATATTTATTACATTTTAAGAAAATATAAATTGAAATATACCAATAAATATTGAACATCATTATTTATTGGTATTGATGTCATTTCTTAAAGACATCAGTAGTAAGCATCTTAGTTTGTCTTTCGGATTTAAATGATTTACAATTTAATTAAGTAAAACAGTAATTCCATTATAATACAGATTCTATAAAGGCTTACAGAATAACTTCACTTTGAAGATTTTATATAATTTAGTTAATTCTCAAGTGCTCTAGATTAAGATAGATAACAAATAAATTGTCTCTCTAATTAAATCAAATATGTTTCAAGCTAACAAATCTATAATTTATTTTAATTTTTTGGTTTAAGCAATGTCATAAGTATGATGTACTTTATGAATACAATTATTATTACTTTTTAGTTATTATTTACGTTTTAAAGAATTAAAAACAGATTTACATCTAATAATGTAAAATATGATTGTATCTGAGTACAATAGATAAGCCTAAATATTTACAACGATATAACGTCTACAACGAACATCTGTTTAGTACTTACTGTTCCAATATAATCAAATATCTATGTGACGGGTTAAAATAAAAACGTTCCTAACGTTTTATTAATGTAACGAAAAGGGATGAACTATTCAATCAATTAACGGATTAGTTAGTAATTAGACCTATATTAGTGCGTTCTCTTTCATTTAACATATTATATAAAAAAAAAAAAATACTTCTAATATTATGCTTTATGATTACATGATTTTAAAAATACATTATCACGACATATGTGGGTGCATAGTTAACGTGCTTCAATAATACAAAAAGATGTTATAAAATATAATTGAAAACATCTTTCGTTATGGTTGAAAATAATTGGTCAGTAATGTTCTAAGAGTCAATTGTTGATTAAACCAAATTTTGTGTCAATTTTATTTATTTAAATTCTTTTTAAAGAGACAATTTTACATCAACCGTTTTAGAAATTAGACTAAGCAAATGGGCGAAAACAATAATTGATCAACTCAAGCTTCCAATATTTATAATTAAACGTGCTTCTAAAGTTGACTTATTTTTGTGGAATTTTCTTTGATGGTTTTTTTCTTCAATGTATATATAGAGCTGTGGTATGGTTTAGTAAGTTGTTTGTTTGATCTTAGTTTTTTTAATGTATTTTACTGTAGCTTTTTTAACATTTAAAGAATATTTTAGTGTCTAAATAATATGAAATATAAAATGAACCATATTTCCCCCAAAAATCAATACAAAGCTCGAAGAAAATTGGTCTATTCTGGTTTGCTTTCTATCAGTTAACACTCCTACACTAAACAGATCCGCCTGAGGAGATTGGTTAGGAAATTACTCTGTATACGGCACAATTTATTTGGGGCATAACGATCAAGTTCTACAATTTATTAAGAACCTTTTGCTGCAAACGATCAATCTTTTGAAACTTGAATAGGGTATGTGATAGATATGATTGTTTTTGTACTACTATAATTATTTTCTTTAGTAAATAAAACTATTGATTAAAATTAGGTTTGATTATAATATAGACCAATGAAAATTACCCATCACATTTTCTTTACGAGTACCAAACAGCATAAGTTATAAAAGTAAAACATTGCATATTGCTATAATCTAATATGAATAAATTAAAAATGCACTTTGGAGAGTGTTTTATTTTTTTGAATCTAAAAGTAAGTTAAACAAGTTATTATTAAGGTGGTTTTTAAGGTTTTTTTCAATGTTTTTCAACACCAGTGGTAATTTTAATTGACTGAATAAACTCGATATGGAACAACAGTCCAAACCCTTTAAGCTAAATTTAGTTGGACCTACCGGAACTGAAGCCGTGAAACCCTGCATTGAAGTCAGCAGTGCAAGCTGTTAGGCTAGCAAGAGGCCCAAATTAATTTTACTATGGCATTTTTAGTCTACTTAATACACTAAGCATGAATTGTATATCAGCATCCAATACACCCTCATTTAATCAAATATAACTTAGTTTAAATATGAAATAAGATATACTTAGTTATTTTTGTATATTTAGACATATGTTTTAATAAGTGTTTTTACTAATTTCTAAATAATTTTCGTTTAAAATTGACCCACAATATAATTGAACTTCCAACAATTCAATAAGGGTTATAATAAAAACGAATCATTCGTAGTTATACGCGTTGAATATATTATTTGTATGATTATTTTTTAGCGTATATTTTTGTAGCATTTTAGTTATTGCAAAAATTTTTAAAAGTTAT